>JAZHYW010056337.1:0-15257 GCA_037355805.1 Ixodes ricinus
GTCTCAGAGTTTAATAACTGAAATGGTGTGTTGATGAATAGATATGAATACATGAAGGGATAAAACATCAGGCTTCTTGAAAGAGTCTGACATGATGTTACTCCTTCCATGTATTCGTATATCAAGTTTACCATCATGTTCAACTTACACCAGCCGCCTGCACTCTGACTATATTTCCGTTAAGAGGATATCACAGCTCCCGAGCCCTATGCAATTCCAATGGCAACTTTTTAGTATTACTTCTCGAAAACCACTGAACGCATTGACCTCAGGAACGGTTTTCATTAGGAAAGGTCATACAAAACTGAGTAATATTGTGGCGCTACATTTCCCGATTTTTAAGCTTAAAACGTTTTACAGGAACTTAAAGATGCTTGAAAAGCTTTTTTTTTCGTTCTGTTCTTCATAAACATTTAAAAATAAACCGGGGCCAAACATACAAATTTAGGCCCGACAATATTCAAGACCAGGACTTTTTGAATATATCTCTTACAAGATCTTCTTTCCAGAGATTCTCATTGTAATAAATTTTAACTAAGTTTGTCGCCTATCAAAACGTCAAAAAATCCAGCTGTCGGCTGGCGCCATCTATGAGTCTGTCCGTGAAACTTGTTTCTGAAATTGCGCAATGTATACTGCTCGGACTACTTGCATCTTCAAGGTCGTCAGTCAGAATTTTGAAAAATGCATAAACAGATTTTTTTTCTTTTTGGGGGGGGTAGCTTCTTGAGTTATACGTTGAAGTGCAGCACAAGTTTCTTTTCTTTTTTTGGCGGCTAATGTGTAGTGTGAAAGTCATTGATCGGCATTCAGGACCACCAGGATCCAGCGACTGGGACTGGCAGTGAAATACCGTGTCCAGCGTCCCACGAAGAGTGAATCTTGAAATGTCCGCATTTCAAATTCACTCTGCAACTCATCGTGCTGCAGAACAACGGGGCACGGGAAGCGCGGGTGTTGGCAATCGCGTGAATCGCAATAGTACGCCATTTTCTATACACGCATTGCGGAAAGCGACCGTCGTTCTTGCGGGAGAACGACGCACATGCACTGCTTGGCCTCTCCCCTTGGTGACAACTTATTGAAAAAAATGTGCACAGAGGATTAAGCCCGCACCATGCATGGCCTGCCTTAACTTGTTGTAAACCGTCGTTGACCAAGTCTGGTGCAGGGCTGCAGGAAACCTCAAGGCAGCACTTGCCATCGTTGGCCATTTCCAACACCCTGCGAGTGCTCAGAGGCAACTGAAGCTATCCAACTTCAACACGAACTGCCAGTTCATAAGCTCCTGCAGATGTTCACACCAGATGGAACAGCACATTCTACATGGTTGAGCAACTCTGAGCAGCGGAGAGCTGTCAGTGAATATTTTGAAGACAGCACGAAGCACTACCTGAGCCACGGCAATGGGCTCTCCTCAAGGCCATTGCAAACGGTGGAAGCCATTTGAGAGGTAAACACGCCTCTCTGCATGGGCCCTCCTTGTGTGGGCGGCGAGAACAGTCACCCACACTATGCAGATGCGAGCTGGACACCCCAGCCTTCTGCCTAGCGGTCATGTCTGCTCCATGAACTGAGCCTCAGTCAACATTTGAAATGTCCCAGTACCTTGGATTCTCGTTCCAAGATTTTGGATCACGAGATCTACACTACCCAAAATTAGCAGAAAGCCAATGTATGTGACCATCACCCCAGAACCTTGCTCCTCGATTTCCACTCATGTATAAGACATCGAGCACACCAACTCCCAGGCCACGACAGGAGAGGCGGCAAACCATGACAGTTGTCAAGACGTTAACTGATGCCTTCCTGAAAGATGAGGAAGTGGAATGCTACAACTCGCAGAACGATCCCACGGTCTACTGGGAGAAAAAGCGGTACCGCTGACCTGCACCGTAGCTGTCTGCCCTCCAACCAGTGTGTACCCCCCCCCCATGCTACGTGATCTGCTGAAAGGGCGGGAGGCCATTCCAGGGCAGCGTTTTCATGAGCGCTCTCACGACCACGTTTCTGAAAATGTGGGGTTCATACGTGCACAGTTCAGGTACCGCCTCAGTCGAACTCAGTGGAGAAGTGGCACTCAGTGCTTAAACGAGTCCTATGCACTCACTGCTTTGAACAAAAAAAGGAACTGTAGGCATACTACCGGAGACAGTGCCGCATTGTGCACAGGGCCGCACGAGGCTACCGGCTTTAGCCCCAGCATAGCTGGTATAGACGTCACTGCGTTCCCACGGCGATGCTCAAGGAACTTGGGAGAATCAGGGGACCCCCCGTGGTGGAGCACATACTGAACTGCGGAAAAGACTGCGGCCAACAAAGAAGCAGAAGGATTAGCAAAGCAGGTCTGCCGACAAGCGTGCTGCCCCGGGTGCACGCGAGACCATGGGCGCATGGAGCATGAGCACGATTGCCATGTTGAGGCCCAAACTCGAGAGCGAGGAAAAATCTGAGCAACTGGATGGACTGCAAGTGTACCCGGTGGCGCGGCTACTGCGGCGACTGAATGGGCAAGTTGGACCCTGTTTCACGATGCGTGAAACTTCTAAAAAAATCAGAAACTACCATACATCAGCGTTCACTTGGCCGCTACGTAGGCTATGATCATTCGGTGGGCGTGCTTACGCATTGAAAATACATAATCAAAAAACCGAGTAAATTCAGGTACTAAGATGGGTGGAGCTGTTTTGAGAGGTTTCTGATTTCCTGTAGAGCAATTGAAGCGAGATCCCTACCCTGGTAAGCAACCATTAAATCGGCGTGAATTACTCCAAGATGTGTTACTTGGAAGACTGTGCCAGTGAAGATAGGCGTATTCAGGAAAATGGTCATGCACTGCATGAACTATCGCGTAAACCTTGTTATTGTCGATGTGCAAGGTGGTCAAACCAGCAAGGGATTTTTCGCTCTTGGAATGTTTGTACATGTTCATGAGTGGATCTGCTATGCACTCCTTGTTTCCTGACGTTCAAAACAGCTAGTTTGTCCATTGTTGAACTGCAGCTGCTCAGTGACACCGCAGACTTGCCAAGTCGCAGCCTCTTGCAGCAGTAATAAAAACTTTCCTGCTATTCTCATATCTCTCGCTGAAATCACTGCGACAAACAGCAAGCGATCAACTGAGACTAGGAGTCTTCTTGAGCAGCTCAACATCTCGTTTCTTTTCCACTTATCGCTCTTCAGAATGTATACAAGACGACACTCGCTATACAAAAGAGGCATTTAGAGTAAGAGGTTTCTTCCTGTTACTGACTATATTGTTGCTGAGTTAACAAGGAGGTTAACTGAAAACAGTGACGTCAGTAGCGGAGGAATGCCCTTTACCCACGAAAAAGAGTTTCTGATATATCCTCACCTAAGGGTTTTGCAGATCAGTGTTCATGCAACATTGAAATAGAATGCAAGCTGATTGCAAAGGTTCTGCCACGTTGAAGTCGAAAGACATGTGAGGAACAGGTTGCTGCAATTTGTCACAGCTGTCAAAGAGTTCAAGATCAGCCTTTGCTGACAGGCAAGCTCTGTTATCACTTCTCATGATACCAGCATCGTCAGCATCCTGCAAACACACTTTTTGATCTCTTAGAAGACTGAAAACGTAAATCCCGAATGACAAATAACCGTCTAGACTAGCGTGCTTGCTGTTGAGCAATCTCTGCTTACAAGATCAGGCATTGCAGCGTGTTGTCAACATGTTCGATGCTACACACAATCACCGACGCATACTTTGCACTGATATGCATGTACTAGCAAATTCACAGCTCATCTCTGCTCTCTAGAAGACAGCGTGAGACACTCGAGGGACAGTGGTCGGACGGTGGTGTGGAGGGATATGGGCGATGTTGCCTTGGACACACTTAGTTTATACTGAATGTGTTTTGCTTTTGCATTTTTTGGGTTACAGATTACACTTCTGCTATGATTCACTTGAATCTTGTACCCACATGACTGTGGCTTCATGTGTTTTCTATGGGTATGCTACATGTTCCCTGTATATATCTACTGGAGTGTTGGGTATTCACTTTTTAAGTGTGATGGTTGTCAACAAATGAGACTGGAAACTTTTTTAGGCAACTTTTGTAAATAAAATTATTCAAGGTAATCACGTCACTGATATTTTCCGATAATCAAGTAAGCTTCTCAGCAATAAACTTTTTAGTCAATTCAGATTTATCCAGTAAACTCAGAATTGTATGTGCCAATAGGATGGGATGAATAGGATGGAATGAATGCGAGCTTCCCATCGACTACCTCCGGGAATTTAATGATTTTAAGGCATCGACGTTTATTGAAGCAACAGTTGTGTGCCCCTTGTGTCACAAGATAAACTAGTATTGCCACATGATATTTCTGAAAAGTAAAATTAAAATATCGGTCCCCTTTTTACGACGCGCCGTTTCTATAGTCTGGGTATTTATCTCAAGTGACAGTATCGGCACCGCCTTTCTCAAATCATACTATGCGGCAAGCGACTGAGAGTCAGGTTAGCATTTTGTTTTTGGTCAGTGCTATCACATTGAATGAAGACCGCGAGCAGTGACGCTATTATGTGCTGCTCCCCAAAGTGTGTCCAAAGTGCACAGTGAGAATTCTAAATTGTACTGAAGGCGCGTTGACTGTCAGTTGGTAAAATATGTGCGTTAGATTCACTTATTCAGTCTAATCATTTTGCCAACATCTTTTATCTGTTTCAAAAATGACATGGTCGAGTCTATTGATAATCTTAGGTGGACTGAACCTACGGATTTAGATCATTTACGAGTATTTAGGCTTGTGCGGACGTCGATTATCTTGTACTTAACGAAGAAATTTTACGCTGCTTGTTTATATTTTTTTCAAATAAACGTCACATTTTCTACTTTTAGCATTCAGTCCCCACCGCTAGCGTCACAATCACGTGGAGTTTCAGCTTTTTGTGATATGAGTGTAAAATTAGTGTAATTAGTGTAATTGGGTGAAATTAGTGTAAACTTTCAGCCGAAAGTTTACACTAATTTCAGTTGGAAGCGCAGAATATATCCTCTGCTGCCACACTAAATATGTGCAGAGACATGGGTGTTTTGCTAGCTTTCTTTTCACTTTTTCTACTTGCACATGCAGACATTGTCCAACTTTTTCATGCTCCCTACCAGTTGCTCCTATAAAAATGTGTTTTGAACACGAAGTAAATAAATACTGTTGCCTTCCGACACTTTGGCATACATGTAGTGACTTCACTATTCCGTGGTTAACTTTTGAGGGTGATTTCAGGTAAGATCAACCAAAGGGTGGCTCATCGACATTTTTAAATCAACTAAACCAGATTAGCTGCACCTTCTGGCAACAATATGCCTTTTTGAGTGGCTTCATGCACACGTGCATTTGTAGAGTTATGACATCTCCATAATTTTGCCACCCAACCATCTTTTTTTTTTTTTTAAATGCACTCATTGTTGCTTTTTCGAAAGCCAGCAGTTTATATATATGTTTGGTCGTTCACAAACTGATGACAAGCGTTGCAGCACTCTGTGTCTTCACCTGAGACAAACACACACCGAGGCACTCTAAATTGAATAAACAAACCTTGTATTTCATTCACTACCTTAGGGCACCAAAGACGTTTCACGTAAAATAGTTGCCACTGTACAAACCTTACCCGATTATTTTTTCTTCCGATATATATACTGTTTTTATTTGTAAACATTGTTGTAGCAAGTCGTTGACAGCAATATAAAAGAACTGCAGCCCCATCGATCTCTCCGCGCTTTTTTCGAGATTCGTTGCGCGTGCTGTTGCGAGGATCAACAGTCTACCAACATAACCAGAAAACGAAAGCAAGCTATGTATTTTTACAATACACAGCTTGCAACACTGGCAAGCTATGCATTGTATTTATACTTTGTTTCATCTTGTATTGAATCACAGTAGAAGGTTAGGAGCCTCTACAGCCAATCAAGCGCAAGTCACAAGTGACGTCACCACGCTCTTTGGGCATGTATCAGTGCGTGACAACACCTCTGAACTGGCGCTTGACTGGCTCTGGGGACCTCCAGCCTCCCGATGCGAAAGGCCAAACATCACATGAGCTGCGTCGCGGGTGCCTGTTCTTCCTCGACTCCACGGGGCTTACAGATCCTCCGAGACGGACAGGGGCCCGCAGGTGGGAGGGTGCTCACTTACAGATTCTCCGAGACGGATTCTCCGAGACGCAGGCTGGAGGGTGCCTCGAACAAAGGCACACTACTTGGGCTTTGGGGTACTGTTCTTTCCCGCATTTTCTTCTTTTCTTTTTTTTTCTTTCTTTCAGTTAGGGGAAAGGATTACAGGCTATTTTCGTTTCTTTCTCACTTTTCTTTCTTTTGTGTGTGCGCATTTCTGGTCCATAGAAATGGTCCACAGAACGGCTGCTTCTTCCAGCATAAAAATTCAAAAAAAAGAAACGCACAAGAAGAACAAGCATAAGAAATTCAGTTGACAAGTTGGACTCCGTTCTGTAAAAGCTTGATTGAAGTTTCTGCACCACCTCCGTCTCCTCACCGAGCTCTGGCGTTGTTTCTTATTCTCGCAGAGAAATCCCTTTGTAGGAATACATTATTGCTTCGCCGAAAGTCACAAGCTGCAGGTGTTTTACAACACGCTGTTCTAACACATTGTTCGCCCGAACAGCCACAGTCATTATACGAGTTTCCCATTAGAGGGGGCTAAGTCTCGTGTTAGTCGCTGATAAAACGTCCATTGGGAGGCCATTGTTAGGAAAAATCTTTTTATTTGTGTAGATCACAATCTGCACCCGTCTGGCCAAATTGGGCAAGTTGGGGTAAGCTCACTGCATACGCACCACGAAAGGGGGCCCCCTCGCAGCTGCCCCCATCTACAGATCTCACCTCTCCCTGAACCCGTCACTTCGGCGGAGGCACCGGGTGATCAGAGAGACTGTTGACCCTCGTGATAAACTGTTTCAAGGTCCCGCACAGAGACGGCCCCAGAAATACTTGCATGACAGACAGGCCAGGTGCCCCCCCCCCCCCCTTTTCACCTTCAATTTTTATGCACCTCAAATTTTTTTTTAGCATACGTGTTGTTGGAATAGTTTTGTATCCTAGCAATTGTCGAACTAGCAAGATGCAACTAAGTCAGAAACCAGATGCACTTCTCGTGGACACGTAAGCAACAATACGTGTCCCAATCCCAATGTTTTTTCAAGCATTTCACCTGCGTGCACAGGGAGTGAGACGTCGTTTCCCCATAACTTGGCAAACGGAGAAAGCTAAAGCTCCCATCAGCCAATGAGAGTGTTAGAGCGAGGCACGTGACAATGTATGGTGCTGGGTACTACTCCCAAAAATAGCTGTCACATGCTTTGCTCCGCGACTGTGATTTACTCACAACATCTCCGACCTTTGAAGGTTGCCAAGGTTACGGTGAAACGGAGTATAGACAAAACGGACAGGAAACGAGCTGCCAGCATACGCTATTCAAACTTCTAACAAAAAGGATTAGTTTCTCCCCAAGCTGGAGGACATTTATCTTGCATCTTTAGAGCTACGAAGCTCTTAGTCACGCATACCCAATAAGATTTTTTTTCTCGTGTGTTTGTGATTTTTACAATGCCCTGCAAGCAAAAAGAGAAGAAAAAAACAAAAGAACTGTGTTTTCTCAAAATGGTGAAGTCACTCCGAGGGGTACCGATAATCTGCAGCCACGAACAAGAAGGATTCGCTAACATCCATCAGGAGTGCGAACGGTAAATCGTCACGCAAACACCATCTCTCAAGCTGGAAATATTTTTGGCTTATAGCAAGTAGATGATACTAACGACATGTGATTTTTATAGAGCACAAGATACGATTTCTCGGTTCTTCAAGACAATTTCCTAGTCCTGAACGGTCGCGCTAAGGGCTGTGGCTGTACGCCCCTGCCCTCGCCCACGGCGCTGCATGGGCAAGAGCAGAGCCGTGCCCTTGCCCACGGAGCTACGCTGCTAAGAGTAAACAGAGCACAAAACGTTGGAAGAAGAGAACAAGGGTATGTTGTGTCGTCTGCTAGTGCACCGTCAACAGGAGAGTGATAGCTCAGCATGTTCCACAGATGCATGTTGCGATATAACTCTATGTCTGTCCTGGAAGAAGATAAAAAGATAGAGGCTCTGTGACCCCTCCTAAGCTAGAAAAAACAAATAGAAGTATACTCGTTTGCACTGAAAGGTTTCCAAAATAGCAGCAACCAGACATGGGAAAAGCATATGTCACAGAACTTGGTTTGTGAAATGGCATTATTTTTTTCGAGCAAGAAATCACCTGCTCACCACTGAGACGACAAAATCGTCACTATTTATTGTGTGAGGTGTATTTGCGCTCAAGAAGAAAAATCTGAACACATCCTTCTCCCAACAGCCTATGTCAAATAACAAACATTTCTTTAAACATGTGTGCACAAATAACTCATTTATTGCTACACTTGTATATATACGTGAATCAAACGAAGTCAAACTGCATTTAGCGTTCTATGTCGATGTGAAAGACCTTTATTACTCCCTCCCACATTCCGGCTTGCTTTCGTGTGTAGAAGAGTGCATCGACAAGTTTGGAGTGGTAGCCTTTCAAAACGAGCTAGGGATGTCAAGCAGCGGTTTTTTAGAATTGCTCAGTTTTTATCTTCGAACAACTTTTATTCAGTGGGGAGGCAAGCCTTACTTGCAAAAACAGGGCATATGCATCGGTTCGTGTATCGCGCCTGTTCTAAGCGATTTATATTTAGCACAACTTGACAGTACTCTTAACACCCGGCTTCAGGGATCGAAGGTAAAAAACGTTTTTAGGTACGTAGATGATTTTTTAATTTTCATCGCTTCTGACACAAACGCTTTTGAAGCAGAGACTGTCAAAACCCTGACTACTTTTAAGGAATGTTTTGGCACACTCGAGGTCACGCATGAGATACCTGTGGAAAACACTATTCGCTTCCTTGACATCAGATTTGTATTTCTCGACGACCACATCTGTTGGTGTTATGAGCCACGAGCGAATAAGCCGTTACTTCCGTTTCATTCAGCCCACTCCAAGCTAGTCAAAAGAAGTATTGTGAACCTGTGTTTCACCAATGCACTAAAAAAGTCCTGTGAGCATATGATCCCCAGTGGTTTTGATCAGCAAGTTTTACGCTTGCTTGCAGCTGGGTATCCTAGACACATTCTTGTGGCGGTCGCGGAGGGCCTTCTAAGAAAGCGCTGTCTCGTGGAAAACGATGAGAGCCAGCTGGCAAGAGAAAAAGGAAAAGTGGTTGTGATACCGTATATACACCGAGTGTCGCACAATTTAAAGAAAATAGCAATGCGATCAAATGTAAAGGTAGTGTTTTCTGCGCCCAATAAGCTCATGGACCTGTGCAAACTATCAAAGCCTGGCGTGCGTGCCAAACACGGATGTGAAAAGAAACACAGAACGAAATTTGTCGACTGTACAGATGGTGTGGTTTATCGCATTCCGTTGTCCTGTGGCAACCACTACGTCGGGCAGACTGGGCGCTGCCTAAATGATCGGCTCCGCGAGCACAATAACAACGTGCAGAAAAAGAACGGTGGCTTTCTTGACTTGCATTGCAGAACATGCGGTTGTACCCCACTGCTGGATGGTTGCGTAAAAATTGGGAAATGCAAGTCAGCGTTAACACGCGAAATCGTAGAAGCCGAGCACATTGATTATTTGGGAGACACGTGTGTTGCCATGCCGTCGATTGCATTATCGGAGAAGGAATTGTTTTTCCTGAGAACGAGATAGTGTTATTTTCCAATTATGCTCTGTGATGGTCGTTTTTCTTTTGCTTTTGTCGTTTTGTTTGTTGTCATTGTGACGATGATGGGACTATAAATTACCGGAACACGTATTCAATAAAATTCAGTTGTAAGTTGCGCCTTGTTGTGTCCTGTTCTCTCCTTTTGTCCTCGTCCTTGCTGCGCACAAGATTGTATAAGATGTCAAACCAACTCGCCCAAACAACCACTCTTCTTGCATTTGCGATTAGATCTTAATGTCTATACCAACTACCTTCATATTTCTTTAGGGCTTCATTGAACCATAACTCAAACAATAGTTAATGCAACACGATGGCTCGATCTCACCAGAAACCTTCATGTGCGAAGCTTCTACAGACGGTCACTTATGAGTCTTCTCAATTTAGGGACTTCTAGGGAGCCTGCTTTCGATCCATGACGCCAGAGGCAAACGCAACACTTTCAAGTGGCACAAATTTGAACGCACCAAAAGCCAAGCCCAGCTTCGTCGAACTGACCCGCGCCCGTTCTCGACGGCGTAAAGAGAAAATCACATATGAATACAAAAAAAATGTGTTCACCAAGCTACACGGCAAAACTGCTTGATCTCTCGTCCTTGCGGACAGACCGCCATCTAGCGAGAGGAGAACAAAATGCAAAACACATCAAAAATAGTTGAAAACTTGCTTTCTTAAGGGGGACCGGTGCAAGAAACGGCAATTTTCGCCTGAAAAATCCCCTTTTGGGATTTTGTTATTATCGGAATCCTTTACTAATAAAGAATCTATAAGCGAAGTTTTATTGACATCTGTGCCGTAGAACAGCCAAGAACTCACGTTTATTGACGCGCCGGAGACGCCCGCGCGCCGCTTCGGGCCCAGGGAGAGCCACAGGAAAAACATTTTTAAATTCGCGCCCACGGGACGCTCTGCGTAGGCCTAACGCGGCATGTGTACCCTTGTTGGAAACATCATTTTTCTCTTTCTAATGGCCGCACACGCTGTGTACAAGAGTGCAATGAGGCGTGTGCAGTGCCCAACAATCTAGAAGTAAAAATCTAGAAATGACGCAGCCCAGATTGGCTAGGGAAACGAAACTCGGACTGTGGTTGGTGCAAATGCAGCACGTGACTCTTCAAAACCCTTTTCACACTATATGGGGCCTTTCAGCGCCGCCATTGCGATCGTTATCGCGCTTGAGTCCTATCAACGCTGGTTGTCTAAAATCGTTTCGCCGCTTTCCGTGCGTATATTTGTGCACTCAAAATGCCTGCAACAAATAAGCATTTCAAGAAGAAAAGATCTGGGAAACGAAACCGGTTTACAAAACCGAGGGGCCGACGCAGCAATGGGCGGTCGGTCATGCTCGAACTCGTCACCATGTTCGCGCGACTCGGGCCCAACGCAAGCAATGACCGAAGTTTTCCGAGTCTTGACGCTACTACCTCGGCGTCGGAACGTTCAGCTCCTGTCGACAACGTCGAAAGCAACCTGACTGCTTTCGAACGAAAGGCCGCACTCCTCCAACGTGACGATACATCTGAAGGTGTGGCAGCTGACGCCAGTGATGAACCTAGACTACTGACTGGCTACCGTTTCGTGAACGTGGCAGCTTTAGAAACCCTGATAGCACAACTTTTGTGTCCCAAGTGCCACAAGCGAGTGCTTGAACTGAACGAAACCGGTGTCGGAGCGAGTCTCCAAGTTGTTATCTCATGCAGCAACTGCGGGGATGTTGCAAAGCGGCACACTCTCCGCTCGTGGAATCGAGTCGCCAGCCCAAGCTGCCCGTGCATCTTGGTGTAGCTGAGTAGAAATTGTGGCATCAATTTTACACGCCCCACCGCCCATGCACTTGAAAACTTAACAAGTCAATGCAGACAAAGTTCATCGCACCGCGATAAATGCTGCACACAAAGTTATGCAGGAGTCCGCACAAGCAGTAAGGAGAGGAAAAGAACCAGAAGACAGTGGTGCCGTCGTTGATGTGTGTGTTAGCTTCGACGGCACATGGCACAAGCAGGGCCACACCTAACACTTCGGACTTGGAGCTGTGATCGAGCTTGACTTGAGCCTTGTGCTCGACTTCTCAGTGGCAAGTAATTACTGCCATGGCTGCAGCATCGGACCCAAGGAGAGCGAAGATGGTCATGAGGAGTGGATCGAGGCTCACAAGGAGACATGCCAAAAGAATTTCAACGGCTCCTCAAATGCCATGGAAGTTGAGGCTGCTGGGACCATATTCAGCCGGTCCAAAGAACTGCATGGAATGCAGTACACTACTGTACTAAGCGATGGAGACAGTAAGGCATTCTTGCATGTCTCCAAGCTGAATCTTTATGATAAAGAGATAAGCAAAGAAGACCATGTCAACCACGTGGCTAAACAAGTCTTCTCTGGCATTGAGAGCATAAAGAAGAGGCAAGGGGAAAGTCACAAAAGCTGCGGTAAAGAAGTTAACACCTTACTGCGCTGCTGCCATCAAGGAGAACGCTTCAGACGTCAAGGGGTGCAGCAGGCTGTCTTTGCAAGCCTGTTGCACTCCTATTCAACAAACACCAAGCCTCGACACATCGCCTGCCCTTGTGGTGAGGATTCCTGGTGCCACTACAATAGGCACCAGGCACTGGCAAGCTGTCGGCTCCTAAGGCCCACCGCCCAGCGTTCAGCCAGGACATCGCCAAGGGCCTGGTGCCGCTTTACAACAGGCTGGCCAAGAAGGTCCTTTTGGCACGCTGTTTCAGGATGCAAACGCAGAATGCTAATGAATCATACAATGCGTTGGTGTGGAAAAAGTGCCCGAAGACTGAATTTTAAAAAAAGAACAGGAAAGGCAGCAGCCTTTCCTGTTCTAGACTTTAACGCTGGCCCAAAAGGTATCGAGCGAGTCCTGAAGAAACTGTACATAGCTTGTGGTGCACTCGCAAGCATGTGGAGCAGGCCACAAAACTGTGCATGTCACGAGCACGAGTAAAAGCGCTTCAGAGCTCAAAACCGGTGACGAAGAGGCGGAAGTTCGAAGCAATCGTCACTGAGCAGCATCGAGTTGAGGAGGAAGTCTCCACCTATACCCCTGGTGCTTTCTAAGAGCAGACACGCTCTTAAAATAAAAGGGGACATAATTGACACTTTGACTGCATTTTTCTCATTTCATGTTTGTTTTTAGGCTAAACTGTGCTCTTTGAAGGAAAAACTAATCATTTCCAAAATGTGCAACAAATATTTTTTTATTGAAAGTCTTTCTGGACTAATATTTTGTAAGGAAAAACACTGTGCTTTTTTTTGTTTAAGTTTGCCTTCTTTCATGCTAAAAAATCGAGATTTTTAAAAAATAAAAGAAATGAATTTTTTTTTTTTTTTATGAAAAGGGTAATGTTAGGAATAGCCACAGCACAGTTATGTGCTGTGGCTATTCCTAAGGCTATATAACACAGGAAAATTCAAAAATTTCTCTTTATTACAAAACGAGAGTTTTCCTAAACAGATGCAGCACCTACTTTCATATTGTGAAATGCATAACTTATTTGAAACATTAACTATAATGATGAAATTCGCTACAGATGCTCTCAGCAGTGATATAATCTCACCCTGCAATTATAGGTTTGTTTAAAGGAGCCGTTCAAAAGTTAACATTTTTGGGTAGTATTCCCGCTTAAATACTGCTGTAGTTCCGAAACGGATTAACCTACACTAATTATTTTTATACCAATCGATTCCATATTAAAGTTTAAAGGAAATAATGTAAACACAAAGGTTTTTTTGTTTTTTAGTTTGTAGATTATGTAAAACATTGTTGAACCCAAAAGTGTCAAAACAGCAGTTTTCATTCGATTTCACGATAGGGGAGGGCACTCTAGGACAAAGGGTTTTATGCAAGGCTGCATTTTATCAAGAATGTCTCCGAGATTTTAACCGACTTTTTGTCTTTGTATCAAGCCCTTGGTACATGTGCTCTATGAAGATGGTGACTCTCGTTCATAAACTGTGTGGGTGCTTCATGAGGACCGAGTCTTACCACTCCAAGAAGGGGAAGGAGTTAGCCTCGTTGCAGTTGCAGCCATCTGCAAACTAGAAGGCAAAGGTAGAGATTGGGGAGGACACTGATGCTGCTATGTTATCTTGGACACCAGCAGAAAAGCAAGCATTCAGGCTGGGAGCAAGAGGTTTCTATATCAAGTGCACCCAGTACCTGCTGTCACGACAGCCCTTCGACAGTGCGGTCATCCGAAGTCTTCGCTGCCTTCATCCAGAATGCAAGGAAAAGAAGTCTTCATTCAGCGACTTGAGACAACTGGCCACTAAACTTCCACAAGTGATCCCGTCTCATAATGTATCTGCTCCGATGGATGAATACATCCTCCTTCGTATCGAGCGCCCTAAAGCATGTTCACCTTCAAGGCTTGATGAGCACTGGCAGGAGATTTTCGAGCTGAAAAATGCTGACTGCTGAACCAAATTTCCCCTTTTATGTCGGGTTGTGAAAGCCACGCTCTGCATCCCTCATGGTAATGCAGACCTTGAAAGGGGATTTAGTGAAAACTGTTGATTTCTCCATGAAAGGGCTCGGTTGATGATCCAAAATGTCAATGGCATACGGCATATTGTTCCATATGCCAAACGCTTTGAAGGAGACCCCAGTCGCTTCAGTGCCACGCCTGACATAAAGCAGTATGTGGCTCATCCAACAGGTAGAGAGAGATGCATCGCAGCTGAAGAAGAGCTGGTGGCAGCCTGGCAGCGACCTCGGGATGCAGCCAAGGCAGGCTCAAGGGATGCCGGCCGAACTGCACTCCAGAAAGAAGTAGAGACTGCCCAGAAAATGCTCATGCATGTAGAGCTGCTCATCAGCCATGGTGTTAACTCCAAGGACTTTCTTTGGTGACTTTGAAAGTGGACAGTCATTGCTAGCCAAAAGCAAAGCCAGGCTTGGGCATTAGAAAATATGACAAAGAGAAAGGATCCACATAGTGATAAAATATCAGTCTTGCTTTGTGTATGTGTAAATTCTTGTATGCAATGCTCACATGTGTCACTAGTCAAAAAAGCTTGCTGATATTTATTATTTTATACCAATGTATAGACCTTTTCCGCAAGGGCGCTGCCATCTTCTGGTCGCAGCATCGGGGGCGCCGTCTATCGGCTTTGCGCCGCTGATTGCGGCGGCACAGCGGTTATCTGGGTAGGCAACAGCGTAGCTATGGGCGGAACTTGGCTAGACTTGGCTGCGCATTTGATGGGACCCAACCGAGCTGGTTTGCAGGCCATCACCGGAACTTCCGGCAAGCGTTTCCCATTTCCAAGGGGACGCCACGCCGGGCGAGCTCAGGCGCTCGCACATGTCGCTGAGTGCTAGTTGAATTTCTCGTCTCTTGCCATGTTCCGAGTTTAATTCGTCCCGAGAAACATTTCCGTTTTGTTTTCGGTAGAGTTAACCATCGTCATGTCGTCCGGCACGACTTCGGCGATGCTGAGCACTTCGGCACGGACCAGTGAGATCGGAGGTGAGACATGCC
>JAZHYW010056338.1:0-13166 GCA_037355805.1 Ixodes ricinus
CAGAAGACGTCCGTAGAACTAATTTAAGGAACAGCTGGATGTCGGCGCTAGCATTAGACCGCAAAAAAGTTGTGGCACGGGTGAAACATGAGTGTGCTATACTAGCGGTTACTACACCTTTTCGATAATCGTGCCATTTTGATGAAGATGCTTGACCATGAGTGGTGGTCTCTATCTTCTTCAGTGCCTCGGTGCTTCAGTGCCAAGAAGAGCCACTTTACTGTACAGTGCTGTACTGCACTGCATTCTGTTTATGTGCAGCAGTGCCAATTCATAAATTTTTATGCCATCGACATTCTGTAAAAAGGTAGAAAAGGCATGCCAAACACAAAAAGTTCCGAGGCTCATATCCATGGTACGCTTTCGAGGTGTCGCATTAGTCATCATTGTATTGCTGAGCTTGTTGAACTCTGTCAAGTCATGGGTATGGTTCGAGTGGAATACGTGAAGAAGGTGATGCGAAACGCTGGGAGGAAAGAAATAAAGAGGTATGCGGGTGGAGCTCATGAAGAGGG
Source organism: Ixodes ricinus (assembly GCA_037355805.1). Classification (NCBI taxonomy): domain Eukaryota; kingdom Metazoa; phylum Arthropoda; class Arachnida; order Ixodida; family Ixodidae; genus Ixodes; species Ixodes ricinus. The sequence goes on from JAZHYW010056338.1 coordinate 516, forward strand.
CCCCATTGTTCACATTCAGCTGGAGCACATGGTCTTGGCTACGCCTCGAGACATGGGGCCCAGCAACTGGTGTCACACCATAGGCCCGGTAACCAAAGTCCGAGCTTCAAGACGGCATTGAGGAATTGTGATCCACTCCAACTCCAAGGCTACCGAGATTCGGGACCTGTGAACAATTTCTTCTAGGATTTGACACTGTAGGTCTGTTCATTCGGCCATAAAGTTCCGAACTAGTTCAGTCCTAATTCAGAGCAGTGCAGGGTTTATGTAGTGACGGCAGGGAGTTGGTGTAGCCGCAGCGTGTAACTGGCGGTGTAATCTAATATCGGGACACTGCACGAACGCTAAGCTGACTTCGGAGCCGTAAGGCCGTGACAATGTGTGTGCAAAGTGCATCTTTTTCTTAGCTCTCTGCTTATATGTGATCATGTAAAGACGTGATCAGTTTCATGCAAGGTTGTGTGATCACATAAAGTTTTATGACCATGTAAGGTTATTTTGATGACATAAGATCACATACTGAAGCACACACGCAGACAGCATCTACCACTCAAGATGACAATTCATATAGATGCTACCATATGTAAAAGCACATTGACATGCATTCCCACCGATGTTCCTCCAAGGCAGACTCTGGACACGGCCTTCGCAGACTGGCTGAGAAGGCAGCGAGTTCGGCCTTGCTCAGCTCCACGGTTGTGACAGACTTCATGTGGCAGAAATCTTTAAAAGGCACGGGGTGGTGCACCTCTCTGACATCGTTTTTGTCGTGCTGACCACTTGCAGGCTGTGTCAGTGCAGCTGAGGTCAGGAAGAGAGGATAGTCCTGTCCTGCGAAAATATTCGGACATACTTAGCATAGTACTGCAGTTGCACAAAAACACAAACATGACTGTAGTCCTAAGAAAACTGAGGGCATAATGGTAAAGTTCAAATATTTTCCGCCTCCATGTGAATCAATAATTACTACAACACAGCTTTGAAGGGTTTCATTTCTTCCTGGACGCCAGCACAATCTAGCTTGGACAGTGTCAACAGCAAGTGCAAAACATAATATCAATGCAAGAGGAATTATGTGAATTAGCAAGGCACCGGACTCAGTTACATCTTAGTCATGTCGCCTAGATGGTAATTCATTATTTGAATACTTTCACCAGACTGCCAAGTGTGCAGGACAACAGAATATGTCACTTCTAATGTAGTGTTTGAAAGACCCACAGTTCCCATCGTTTTGTGCGGTTAATTAAAAACTGCACCTTCGTGCAGTCTCTCTTAGTTAAGTGTTGTTCTGCCAATAAATTACTCAGGCTAGGTTTTCACTCGGGAAGCGCGCCGCAGATGCCGACCACTCAATCCATCGTCAACCTCCACTTGGCTAAAGGATAAACAGTCCCAAATATCCTTTCAATATGCTCGTACGTTTCTAGATTTGAGATATTGGGCTGCAAATCCATAAATGGCTCTGCGTCGTCGTATCGACGACGGTATATGCGTTTAAGGTGGATCGAACTATACGCTTATCTCTAGCAGTGTAACAGTATTGCAGCTGTGTGTTTGCAACTTCTCAGACAGTCCTGCCACGCAAGAGCAGTCACCTATAATCTCCACAACCTTTCCCATCAAGTGAGTGAGGTCGATTCTGATGCGGTGACGCTCTTCATGAACAGCCGATATTTGAACGCATAGGCCTAGCAAATTCACTTCGTCGACACTACAATCAAAGCTATTTATAACGAACAGCAGGAAATGCTACGAACGGTCTGATATAGCAAGTAGTTCCGATGTAGCAAAAACCATTTACAACGAACTTCCACGATGCGTTCGTTGTAAAGTGAGAGCTTCTCTTTCTTTCTCATCTGTTCACTTCCGCCTTGTAACAACGCACTAGATTTTCTTTTTTTTTTGCATGCGTGCAGAGTTTTTTTTTTTTAGCTTATTTACTCTTTTGAATCGCCTCTCTTCACGGGCAACCGCTTTGGGATGAAAAGTTCTTTTTTTTTTTTGTGCGTGCTTGCAGTGTTTTTCTAGCTTTCTCCCTTCTGAATCGCGTCTCTTCGCACAACTTTGTTTTCAGATTGAGCTTTTGGAATTTTCTTTCTTCCTACTTCATTTTTGGGGGAAGGGACAGGCTAGAAGACGATTGCTTGCGCGTTTGTGAAGCCTTCCGGGGAAAAGTTCCATAGTAGCCAATATGTTGTTTGTTATGAAAAGTACTTTTGACATGCATTTAAAATTACATTTTTCGTGAGTTCGATATCGGCAATAATTTGCTGTATGGGGGTTCGTTCTTAGTGGGTTTCACTGTACGAACCGTGGTGCCGGCAAGAATCACATGGTCAACCTGCACAAGTCTCTCTCCTCTTTGAAGCACCTCGAAGCCATGGAACACTTCAAGAAACCAAACTCAACGCTGGCCCCGTCGAAGTGCCGCTACACAACCTGAACTCTACGGCCATGTTTGTCGAGAGTGGCGACACCTATAGGTCGCTGGAGCCTTGAATAGCTTTGAATCGAACTACCTACACTAGATGGAGCTGGCGGTGGCAGTTGCTTCGTGTTGCTTGCGACAGAGAGCACTGATAGTCTCCGCTCTCCGCTTTTGTTGCTTTGTTAGGATTTTAGTTTTTTTTTTGCTGTTTGTCTCCTCGCGGCTGGTTCTTTTCTGTGGTAGTGATATCTGTTTCACTACGTTCCTGCGTTGCTGAGAAATGGAACCCCCAAGGAGAAAAGTGCTGACCCTTGAAGAGAAAGTGGACATCATTTGTGCTGTCACGAGCTGACGGAAGGAAATGTGAAGTTGCTGCAGAGCATGGAATCCGAGCTAGCACTTCGACAATCTTGATAGTTGAAGGCAAGGGGAAGAGATTTTGAGAATGCTACAGCAACTCATTAGTGCCACAACCACCACAACATTGAGTGCCAGTTCGTCTAGGTATCCGTCCAAGAAGAAAAAACTGAAGACCACCCCGCACAAAAAATTGGAAGACGCGACCTTCACCTGGTCCATGGATATGCGAGCCAAGAACGCTTTTCACCGCTGACGTGATGCAGCAGAAAGCACGCAGTTTCGTGCATTTGCATGGATGCGACGAGTTCAGGCCAAGCCACGGCTGGCTGTTGCGGTTTCAAGAATGCTACCACATTGTACGAAAAGTGTAGAGCAGGGAGTCGGCTAGTGTTAACAAAGTTGGAGCTGATAACTGGTTGTCGGAGAACGTGCCAGACATTCTTGGAAGTTACGCCCCCAAGGGCGTGTACAGCGCGGACGTTAAAGCAAAGCTCTTCTACCAGATGCGATAAGAAGACGCAAGCGCAAAAAGGGGAGCCTTGCCACGGTGGAACAGAAAGCAAGCAAAGACTTACTATCTTGCTCTGTGCTAACATGGATGGGAGCGACAAGCGCATTCCCCTTGCCATTGGGAAAAGATAGAAGCCACGGTGCTTCAAGGGGCCAAGAAACTTTTTCACAGTATGTCGCGAACACTAAATCGTGGATGGGTCGCGTGATTTTCTCCGATTGGCTCGAGGAGTTTGACAACGACACAGCGCCAGCAAAAAAGGAAGTTGTGCCTCTTGTTGGATAACTGCACTGCGCACCGCATCTTGGAGCTTCAGTTGAAGAACGTGCAGCTGCGCTTACTTCCCCCCAATGCAACCTTGGTCCTTCAGCCCCTGAACCAGGAATCATCAATAGCGGTCAAGTGCGCATACAAGCAGCGTGTGATTGACAAGCAACTGATGAACCTGGAGATGAAACGCAAAACGAAGATTGACGTCTTCATGGCAATTATGATGGTGGCAGCAGCATGGAGGGTAACCAGGCACTGCCACCATTTCAACGGAACAATATGTCCGACTTTCTTGATTTTATGAAGTTCCCGATTTAAAGGGCAACTCCGCTTCATTTTTGATATTTAGAAAACTATGAAGCCCTCTTTAGTATCATATAGGAAGACCACATGTAAAATAGTGTGATCTAATTCCGTCTATATATTTAAGAAACTGGCCAGCAAACTTTCAAATGAGCCAAGTCGCCGAAATCTGCCAACTCTAGCGTGCGACGTGAGGCGCAATCATCAGCGCAGTCAATGCCACGGAGTTGGAGCGGCCAACATTGAGCCACTACGTCAGAGGCATGTCTACGTCATTCTCACGTTTTGTTTGTTTTTACTTCTCAGAGCGAAATTGAACGATGACGTCATGAGTTTCTCCTCCCGGTGTTGGCTCAACGGCGTCCACGTGATCACCGTAACGCGGATGCGCTAGTTTGCGCTGCCCTGCGCGCTTATCGGTCTGTCTATGCTAGATCGCACTTGTTCGCCATGTCCGGTTTCTCCGCTCCCCCTCTCCTCTTTCGTCTTCTCCCCTTCTCCCTCTCCCCCGGGCCATCACCGTTCACGCCATGCGAAGCGACCTGCCCGCGTCACGTGTCCTGTACCTCGCCCCCACGAACGTCACAAGACCACGTGGTTCGACGTGACGTGGCCATGACTCTGACGACACGAGACCAATGTTGCCTGACGCAACCGAAGTTTCGGTTTCGGTATCAGCTGATGTTTAAATTAAGATTACACAAATAATATTCCACATTTCGCGAATCCGAAGACGTAGAGCTGTTTAGTAGTGCTTTGTGAAATGAAATCACATGTAAGCCTATATTTTTCGAAATTGAGCGGAGTTGCCCTTTAAGGGAGGACGAGGGATCAACTCGCGAAAAATGTCAAAAAGGCTGATCTTTACAAAGTCGACTATTTCACATCTATAGGTCTTCCTCTATGCCCTCTCAAAAGTTTTTTCGTTGAAAACTATCTCTAAGTGCTCTAAATAATCACTTACTATATGAGGTCAGGTAGCGAAATATTGCTTCCAATCCGTGAAAAATCCACGTTTTTCAAACCCCCGTTTCTCCGCGACCGCGCTACCAAGCGCGGCCATCTTGGTATCTATGGAAAGCGCATTTCGTCATCTTCCTATTTCCCGCGTCTACCGTCTCCTCAAATGCGAACTAAGCACATAAAAACAAAACTTCGGAAGCCTCCCGGATGGAAACGGCGGCCTCCGATTGGCCTTCTCTGCTGCGCGGGTCGGGCGCGCTCCGTCATTGGCCGGCGGAGTGGTTGCCCCTAGCAACAGCGCCGGCGAGACCGGTATCTGGGAGAGCGTCGTCTGCTCCTACGCCGCTTTCGCCTGCTCGCTTGCTCGCCGAAGGTGCTTTTCTTTGTTTCGGGTTACGCTGTTTTCTTGCTCCCGCTTGGACTTTTTCGCGCGATCATGGATCGACGATCCTTCAAAAAGAAGCACGGGACGACGCATCGCTTCGGCAATCGCAAGCGGAAATCCCCAATGGCCAAGAAAAGTAAGAAAACTTCCCCCCGCCGCCGAGTTTCGAAAGTGCGCGTCTCGTTGAAGCGCAGTTTGCTGCGGACGGCTTGAATGCACGGCCTAGCACTTCGCGTCCTGTTACTGGCGTCGAAGACATGGCCTCTACGAGCACCGATCGCACCGTTCAGGCGCATTTACAACCGAACTTTGTTTCGACGGAGGAGTCCCGCGAGTGCGCTGCTGCGGTCCGCGAGTCATTGAGTTCAGTGTCGGCAACTGAGCGGAAGATGAATCTGACCGGCGAAGGCCAGAAACCCGCGAGTGCGGAGCCATCTGATGAGTATTTGGTGGTTCAGGTCGCGGCACTGAACGCGCTCCTCAGCGAGACACCATGCCCGAAGTGCTTGCAGCCGGGAGTCACCGTCGTGCAGGGAACAAGGCTTGGTTTGGCGGTGAAGATGCTCCTAACTTGTTCTACGTGTGGCGTTGTCTCTAACCATTGGTCATCACCGCGACAAGAAGACAGCCGGGCCTTCGAGGTGAACTTGAGGTCAATGCAGGCCGTGAAGAGTGTTGGCAAGGGTGCAACTGCACTGACAGACTTTTGGTCTGTTATGAACGTGTCACATCGGGGAATGCACCACAAAACATTCCAGGGGCACCTCAAGTCCAAGTTCAGCCCTGCCGCAGATACAGCTGCAGCAGGTGTATTCACTGATGCCGTAAATGCTGTGCGCAAAGTGTACGAAGAAATGGACCCAACCTTCACAAAGAATGTGACTGTGATATACGACGGCACGTGGATGACACGCGGTCACACATCCCACATTGGTGTGGGTACCGTGATTGAATATTACACAGGGTTAGTGTTGGACTCTGTAGTTCTTTCAAACCTTTGCCATGGGTGCGCAGTGGGCCCAAAGCCAGATGCTGAGGGCTACAGCCAGTGGGTGCAGTCGTCACAAGTGTCAAAGGAACACTGAAGTGAAGTCGGGCAGAATGGAAGTTGAGGCGGCCCTGTTGCTCTTTGGACGTTCCCCAGCCAAGAACGACTTGCGCTACACCAACATTGTATGCGACGGTGACAGCCGCACTTTTCTGGCCCTCAGCGAGGATGCGACCTACGGGTTCATTCCGTTTCAAAAGGAAGACTGCATAAACCACGTGCAGAAGAGGATGGGATCCGCTCTGCGCGCCCTCATCACCAAGGGCAAGAAAGGACAACCCCTCGGCGGAAGAGGTGGCCTGACGCAGGAGCTGATACAAAAGGCTCACCAGCTACTACGGCATGGCTTTACGAAGCCACCCTGACGTCGACGAGATGCAGCGAGCGGTGATGGCAACGTTCTATCACATAACTTCGACAGATGAAGAACCTCATCATCATCTTTGTCCGCCTGGACCCATGAGCTGGTGCAGACATCGAGCGGCAGAAGCTCAAGGCGAGCCTCAGCCAGTTCACAAGTACAAGCTGGCGAGCCATGTTGCCACTGCCCTCCTGCCGGTGTACCAGCGCCTCTCCGAGCCTCAGCTCCTTGACCGGTGCAAGGGAAAGAAGACTCAGAATGCAGCAGAGAGTCTTCACTCGGTAATCTGGTCGGTGCTTCCAAAAGATGAGCACGCCTCCCTGATTGCAGCAGAGACCGCCGTCAGCGAGGCAATCTGCAAGTTCAACTGTGGCAGCTATCGTGCCTACACGGAGTTTTGTTCTTCCCTCGGCATCCGACCTGGAGGACTCGCCCTTCGTAGGGCAGCGGAGAAGGACGCCTCGCGAAAAAGAAAGCTTCTAAAGCTCTTGAAGCAAAAGGTCAGAAGCCAAAGAAGGGCCGTGCTGAAAAGGACGTGGAAAACTACAACCCTGGTGGCTTCTAAGGTGCGAAGCAGAACCTAGAACTTTAGAGACCGTTTCCTCTGAACTTTACTTTTTGCTTTCCGCTCAGCTCGTGGAGCTGATATCTTGGCAACCGCTTTGAGTATTTTTGTTCCGTTTGTTTCATTATACTCTTTGAACTATGCTACAGCTCATGACATTCTTATTTTTTTAGATTATTTTATTTTTCAATTTATGAGGGGTTTCTTTGTCTGCATGTCCTTTGTTCCTGTCCAAACCAGGTGACAAAAATTAAAATTAAAAATAATTATGACAAAAGTAAAAAAATTCAAGAATGTCATGTTTTGTAGGATACATTTGGGAATATTGTCGTTGTACAATAACCCTTCTATTGAATTTTTTTAATTCTGCAGGCTCTCCACAAAGACCGAAGCAGAAAAGTTTGATAAATCAAAAAGTAACTGAGATAAGAAAGTGATATTTTGGTTGTATCACCATACAGGCATTACCAACATATGTGCCAAATTTTATTAGAATCTATTGAAAATCAGAAAAGTTTCTGTCGATCCCCACTTCCTCCCTTAACAAAGTAATTCGTGCACCCCTTGACTTCGTTAGATAAATTTTTTTACTTTCTGCGATAATTTAATATTACTTTTTTCCAATTCAAGATTTTGCGAGGATACTTCAGCAAGAAGATTTATATTTTTTTTGTTGTAGGTTTATTCTTCATGCCATCTCTTGTTATCACTTTTATATAGGTATGCATTAGCAGGAGCAGTAGATGGAAGCTTAGCAAGATCCTTAGCGAGTTTGGTGTGATTGATTTTAAGAAGGCATATTTATAGTTGACATGCCAATTTTAGTTATAAACTTCTACATATAAAATGTCATTGACGTTCAAAATCAAATGACAAAAGCTTTTTTTTTTTACCCGTATTAAAAATTTAAGTTTTGTTACACCCTCTAGCACTTGAAGTAAACCAATTTTGTGATGCTTGTACATGCAACAGCTAGTTACATGCTTGAGGTAATCTCTTCTGCTGTACAATCGATGCTAACAAAAGGTGGCACACAAGTGAGAAGGCAAAGTTTGCATTGCCTTTTTGTTGTTTTACATGAATCCTAACATAAATTTAGCAGTTGTGTGACTATAGAAGAAGTGTGAGCTTATGCTCTAAAAGTTCTTTTTGCAACTCCAAAATGGACTTTTTGCATGCTCTAATAGCTGCTCCAAACTAATATTCAGACAAATCACATCAGACCGATCACTGCAATAGTCACTGAGTCGTTGATTTCGATCAGTGAAGTAGCTTTGCCGGGTATGGCGGTGTCACTATAGGTTACATCCACGATTCCGCAGAAGTGTTCTTTGCCGCTTTCTATCAAGCATCTGCCATGTTCCGAAAGAGCTAATGCGGAGATGCTCGGCTTCGGAAAGTTTTTCCGATAAGTTTAGCCCTACATTTAACCTTTTATTTATATAGCACTCTATGTTGACCTGTAATAATTATACATGATGCGGAACTTTTTTTGTTTGAAGTTTAGATTAAAATAGGTGCGATGCAAATGTCGGGCTCTCATGAGATTGGCTGCCGTTGCTCCGCTAAAAAGCAGAGAAGCTCCTCTTGTTGCTGGAGAAACGAATGCCCATAGAGGGAGCAGGTACCACAAGGGTACGGCCAGGAAAGCATAGGTGCGGCAGGGAGACAGTGTAGGTTCTTCCTCTCTCCTGGGGTCGGCTCTTGACGTCTCTCAAAAGAGTGTCAGACGCCGATCTCGCCGTGTCGTAGCGGCGTCAAAGAGGGCGGTTCCACGGTGCGTGCCGTCGCTTCAATACATTCCTCCTACCCCTACGTCATTTCTAAGTTTCTTGAAAGTCGAACATAGCTGTCCAGGTCTACCGTTTTTAGACGTCATTTGGTTAGGATTGAGTCAGTGCACTCTTCAGGAGGAAAAGAACATGACAAACCGAAGAACACAGACAATATGAGGGGTTAAAAAATGTTATATACTAAACTGAGATAAACAACAATATGCACCCCGACTCGAGTGTTCTATCATAAATAATAATAGTTTTGATACAAAAAGCATGCATTGCCAGTAGTATCGAAACAGCGGAGGGGTGGGCGGGTTCAGACAGTTTTTTCTAATGGCAAATCTTTGATAAAAATAAATACATGTTTAATCTCACTTACTCTGTCGCCCTCCACCTCCCTATCTCGTCTGACCCCCTGCCCCTACTCTTAGCATTTTAAGGCAAATCCAACTTGTGAAACAACCTCCCAGCGATTTGGGTGCATGTATGTGTGTTTAAGCATTTCTATGGAAAATAAAACAAAAAATAGGGGGAACTTCAATTATGCGGACAAAAAATTTCCTTTTGATGAAATTTTAAAATTTATATAAATTATTTCTCTTTGTCTTGGAAGAGGTCTAAAACAGTGCAAATGATGAGGGATGAGAAGTAGGACACATCACACAGCGCTGACAGCGCTGTGTATGTGTCGTCCTGCTTCTCGTCCCTCGTTATTTCCGTCCTGGTGCCACTGCACAATGAACGCACTCGCGTAATGAACGCACCCCCAAGTCGGCTCTCAAAATTTCGACTTTTTTTTTCACTCGCGTAATAAACGCACCCCCAACTCGGACGTCAAAATTTTGACCCCTCCCCCCACGCGCACGAAATGAACGCACTTTTCTATTCTGGTGCAGCGAGGTCGCGAATGCATGGGCAGCGTGAGCGAACAAAACGCCTTGTAAAAGGCGTTAAAAAATATAAAAAAGATCCAACGGAAGCAAAAAAAAAGCATTAAAAAGAGCTTTTTTTTTTTTTTGCACAGCGCAGTCTGGATTTTGGGTCGCGCGCCGTGCGCAAAGAGTTAAGAAAGAGAAGCGGAGAAGCCCTCGCCTAAGCAAAGCGAAACAAAACAGCTTGCGAAAGGCGTCAAAAAAAAAAAAAAAATCCACGGAACCTAGAGAAAAAAAACAAAGAGGAACTTTTTTTTCTTTTTTGCACAGCGCAGTTTGGTCTCGGGTCGCGCGTCGCGCGCAAGAAGTTAGGAAAGAGAAGCGGTGAAGCCCTCGCCAAAGCAAAGCGAAACAGCTTGCGAAAGACGGCAAACAAACAAACAAACAAAAAAAACAATCCACGGATTTAAGAGAAAAAAAAAACATAAAGAGCTTTTTTTTTTCTTTTTTTGCACAACGCAGTTTGGTTCCAGGGTCGCGCGCCGCGCGCAAGGAGATAAGAAAGAAAAGCGGAGAAGCCCTAGCCTAAGCAAAGCGCACATAAGGAAGATCCTGCCCTCGCCTGCCTCCTCCTCGCACTTTGGAAAGAGAAGCGAGGAGCCCTCGAAATGAACGCACTTTTCTATCCTGGTGCAGCGAGGTCGCGAATGCATGGGCAGGGTGGGCAAACAAAACAACTTGCGAAAGGCGGGGAAAAAAAAACATTGAGAGAAGCATTGTTTTTTTTTTTTGCGCATCGCAGTTTGGTTTTGGAGTCGCCGCGCCGCGCGCAAAGAGATAAGAAGTTACGTCGATTTTTGCGGGATAAAAGGTCCGTTCATTGTGCCAGTAAATAAGGACGCAAAAATTTTACCTCGCGTAATGAACGCACCCCCAACTTTGCCTCGATTTTTCGGGAAAAAAGTGCGTTCATTCTGCGAGTAAATACGTGTATTTTGACCAGATGTTGCATCAACTAGCCCAAGCTTCAACATTAGCTATTTTTGTTGTGTGCCAGTTGACACCAGCTGGAATCATTTGAGACGAGTTGAGATGCCTACTGGTCCCAGGTAGGAATCTTTACCCGGAAAGTATTCTTTGTTGCTCTAAATGTCTTCTAAGATGACTTGCACCAATTGCTTCACTCTCAAGGGACTCTCTGCCTGCAAATTAAGTAAAATTGACCTCGCAGTAATCCGAGTCTTTTTGAGTCATGCTGCCACTCTCTATGCTAGGTGCTGTGCACGTCTTGTGAAATGAAATCTGGGCGGATCCAGAGCTGTAGGGGGTCTGGATGCCCTCTTCCGGCACTGTCCATGTTGCGGTGTCCTTCTACAGCCTGGATCTCTGGGCCATTCCCTCGGAGGGCTGGGCAGAAGCGAAGATATGTACTTTCGATAATAGCTTTGAATACAGCCTAGTAGCACAAAATGTTGCATCAATGCAATAATGTTACCTTTCACGGTTGCCTCAGCAGGGTAACATTAACACAACATACATAGCTCGAGGTTGCTGCACTCCTGTTTAATGTTGCCATGGCTACCTTGAAACTTTCAAGCGACTTAAGTGCCACATCACTGCAGCATTGAAACCATATTGATAGAAACAGCAGGGATCTAGTGCGAAAAAGAAATCGGATATTTGAGCCCACATAAACAAACTGCATCGCTGAAAGCTGAATGTCCACCAGGTATGATGCTATACTTCGCTTCACCTTATGTTGTACCGCAGCGAAGGCTACAAGCGCGAGCTCATAAAGTTGGCAGCTCGCTGTTAAGTCACGAGAGCTTGTAGCCACCGAGATGTGCCCCAGAGCAAGGAGCACGCGCTTGTAGCCTTTCCTGCGGTACATCATAAGGTGAAACAGAGTATAGCTGTGGCGACAGAAAGTGAAAGATGGAGAATGTGACGTCAAGTTTTCACACTTCATCGTCCTGTCACCACCGCAAGCATCATTCTAGACAAAACATTTTAAAATATTCTCCCGTGAATATTCTCCTTACAAAAAGGAATGAACTACTAGAACAAATCTACTCAACAGAAAAGTTTGGTAGATATCGCATATCAAATACAGCATGTTCCTTATAGTGTAACAAAATCCTTTACACAACTAAGAAATCCAAAGACGGAATCAGTCTTGCCAAGTGATGGAAAATGTAATCTAATGTAGGTGCACAACGGTCTGCCTCCACAAGCTTCTCTCCCGTTCGTGTCTGATTCATTCGAAGTCTGTGTAGACATGACGGATTGTCGAGACTGCATGGCGACCGACACACCGACGTGGACTGGAAGAAGCAACATTACGTCGGGCCACGAAGTTTCACTCGAAACGCTCCCAAAAAACCTGAGGAAGTAAGTGTAACAATTAGGATGCCGCAAACTTTTCTCGAACCGAAGCTTCGATGATCGAATCACGCGGTTAGAAAGATTGGAAAGCAATCGAATTTTCGAACTTTCTACATCGTAAAATTTGACGGAAGTCGAATTTTCGAAATTGTCAAACTAAGAAGTTCGACGCTATCGAACCGTCAAACTTATTACGCTGAAAAATTTGATCTTTTTCGAACTTTCAAGCTTTTTATGCTGCAAAATTCGATGCTTGGTTCGAACTTTCGAACTTGATAGAGCAAAAAATTCGATAATTTTCAAACTTTCGAACTTGCTTGCACTAAAAGGTTCGAAGCTTTTCGAATCTTCGAATTTCCTACTCTAAGGAATCCAATAATTTTCGAACTTTCAAACTTATTTAAGCATTACACCAACCAAAG
>JAZHYW010056341.1:0-53639 GCA_037355805.1 Ixodes ricinus
TGAGACATACGTCATCCCTTTTGACGCCTCGCGGCGCGTTCTCCTCCGTGGCGGAGGCGCGGAGGCTTCTTGCTGACAGCACGAAAGCTCCGCAAGTGCACGCGGCGGAGCCGGGGACGTTGACGTCACGACATCCGTCCGCGGAGTTCTCCCTTCGTGTGGATACCCCTGGGGTATCCACACGAAGGAGAACTCCGCGGACGGATGTCGTGACGTCAACATCCCGGGAAACTCAGCTCCCTGCTCCGCCGCGTGCACTTGCGGAGCTCCGCGCCTCCGCCACGGAGAACGCGCCGCGAGGCGTCAAAAAGTGATGACGTATGTCTCACGTGATGCGCGCTCCGCGGATGAAAGTGGCGGATTTCTCCTTCGTGTGGATACCCCAAACAACATGCGCGCGCTTGTGCGTTGCGCACAAACGCGCGCATGCATAATCCAACGAATCCCGCTTGCACCGTCTCCGCCGCTTCCCTGCGTGGCATCTGTGCTTAGAGGTAAAGCGCCCTCCTGGGCGCGCGAACACATTTGCGAAGCGAAAGCTGAGACCGTTTTCGCGCGAGCAATGCCATTTCTATACTTCGTTTCATCTTATGTTGTACCGCAGCGAAGGTTAGAAGCGCGAGCTTATAGCGTTGGCAGCCGCTCGTAAGTCACGAGAGCTTGTGCCGCCGAGATGTGCCCCAGAGCAAGGAGCTCGCGCTTGTAGCCTTTCCTGCACTACATCATAAGGTGAAACAGAGACTATAGTCGCGATAAGGAGATAAGAGTTATGCGACGAGCGAGTTCGTCTGTTCCATGATCAGATCATAGCTGTGTAAAAGTTTAGCCAAAGGAAGCCAAGGGAAGAGAAGAGGTGGGATAAAGGGATACATACTGAAACAGTCAATACGTCTGTTACAGGGCAACGGACCTCCCGCCCCGACGCCACTCCAGCAACTCCAGTCGCCGTCGTCTCCGGAGGCCTCCTACCTGGCCCTGCCGTCCGACGGGAACCGGCCTGTCCAGCTGGCCAACCCGCTGCTCAACAACCCACTGGCCGCGGTTTACCTCGGACTTCAGCAGCTCAACCAGCAGGTCACCCTCTACTCCACTGTCACCCAGAGCAGCGTCTACACAACCACCGAAACCGTGTATCACACAAAGGTCGTCAGCTTCTACGACGGACGCCGCACCCGCTCCCGCACGCTGTCAGAGTCCCTGTCCACCACCGAGAAGACGCTGACGAGCTTCTCGACGGCCGTCGTGCCATACATCAACACGCAGGCCCTCCAGCTTCAGCAGCTCCAGCAGCAGCAGCTTCAGCGGCTGATCGCGACGCAGCGGCCGCAGCTCACCAAGCCCACGCCCCAGTTTTCCACGGTGACGCCCACCTACACCACCGTCACCACGGCCACAAGCTACAGTTCCAAGATCTACACCGCTCATCTACAACGCGTTCAGCACCCGGTTTCGCGACGGGTGACCAGCTCGAGTGCGTACAAGACCACACTGACCGTCACGTCCACCTCCTCCTACCAGATCCAACCGACCACCGCGGCACCTCTGTTGCCGCAGTTGGCACCCCTAGGACAGCTGCTGGCGGCACCCTAGCCCACGTGGACGTACGCGTGCGCTCACGTGGTACCCGTCTTCGGAAACAAAAGGAAACGAAATCAACAGAGAGGTGATCGCGGCGAGCACTTGGCCATCTTTCCCGTCAGCGATCGCGCTGGGACAACAAGCCAGCGAGAAGGTGCCAACGATCATCGGCACACGGCGAGTGCGGTCAACGGTCCGGAGGCCCTTCCGCAGTCCCCATGAACAAGATACTCTTTCGAAACTCACGGTACGGCTCCAGAGGATTGCTCAAACCAACTCCGCGACATCCGAGTGCACCATCCTCGACCGAACAGGTTCTTTCGGGTTCAGAAACCGCCCGAGGAACCGGGGTGTCCTCGAGAGCGCGCAGCGCGTGCACGTGAAGGGACTCCCAGGATGGCGCCCATGCCCGCGTGCTGCGTGCCACGTCGCTGGTGTCAGACAACGGGCGTTGTGATACTGTCTGAGTGGTTCCCTCCCCCTCCTCTCCTCCTCCACCAACCATGCGCGCAACGTTTTTTGGCTGGGACAGTGTGCTTATTTATTAGACGAGCGTGACATGCGTGGCAACGCGAGCAGGTTGCCCCGCTCTGCAGGGAAAACTGGAAGCCCTCCGTCTTTTGTTCATACTTCCCGTTTTTGTTGCCAATTACTGTACCGACAATTGTTAATGTAAAAAAGAATAAAATATACTTTTTTTTTTCCCCAAAGATACTTGTCTCACTTGTTGTGGAGGTCTGTGCGGGTCCTAGCGACCTTTCCAGTTATAACTCTGCCGAGTACCGCCTTCTCTCAAAACAGACATGAGCTAGGAGACGACTTCACAAAATAAATATAAATTGGAAATGTATTGTAAGTACAGAAATACTCCTAATATATTACTATCATCGGCAAAAAAATTTGAAGATTTCAACTCCCACAATTATTTCAAGTATAATTGATGAGAATACTAAGAGAGGCACCTAGCTCATACAACATCTAGCTGATTTTCTATCTTATATGCTAAGATCATTCGAGTCAACAAGCCATGGAAACTCTTACAATAGATCTCCTGCATTGTTTAGGCGGCACTGCAAAAAATAACTCGTGAGGACTTGTTTCGGGTAGTAAAAACTTGGGCCTCTCAAACTGCCACACATGTCGAAGCGTGCCTGGTGCGGAATGTGAGATCATGAGGAAAATACAAAGAAACAACAAAAATTTGAACACCGTCAAAGCACAGGTCAAAGCTAAGAAGCTAAAGGCGTGCTCACACTGGCGACTAGCGACACTCCCGGAAGCAACTGGTGACGTGCGACCACCGCACGTTCACACTGCAGGCGATCGGAGAGTCACTATCGGCGAGTCGCTTGTTGGAGACTCTCTGGAGCCGCCACCGATTCAGTGCACGCCGCCACAACTTGGGTTCGCGTTTCGCTTCTTTTCCATTTTGGTTGTCTCACAGCTACACATGCGTCGTCGTCGCCATATAAAAAAGACTCGTTATATGTTGACGTGGTCCTACGAAGCCATACAAAAGAAGCACAATTGCTACATTGGCATGCACTCGCTCGAGCTACCGCGTCGCAGCACATGCCTGTCAAAAAGTGGCACGGTTTTGCTCCCAGCGCGAGTTCTTTTTCGGAAACTCAGTACAAATCGAGGCGCTGCGTTTATAAAGCAATGGGTATTCTTTAATAGCACTGACCAAAGCCGCGCTGCAGAGATTTCTGTGGCTCTGCATCTACAACCGCTACCGTGGAACCAAGGTCACTGAGGCGTTGAATGGATATGATGGTGCTTCTCCCACAGAAGTTTGGTGTGCCAGATGTACACAAACACGAGGCGCACTCACGCCTCTTCCAAGGCACCGCTGATTGATTCAGTTGCCGGGCGACTCGGCGACAAGTCGCAAATTCGGTATGGAAGGAACTGCTCCAAACCTGCCGCTTTCACGACTTGCGACAAAAGTTGTCACGCGACAGCTGTGACTTGTCGGTGTGAACACGCCCTAAAAGCGTGAACCAAAAGACGCCGTTTCATGCATTCCGAAAAAAAAAAAAAAAAAGTGTCAGGATGCCAGATGTTTTTAGCTCACCAAGTGGAGGTGGTGGCATGAATCTCGCACTTTTTATTGTCTTGCGGCGTTAAATCTAGTCGATTTCGGACGTCGAAAGGTGTTTTTCCGTTCTTCAGCACTACACAGAAAGATAAAAGTTCAGCCAAGGTGCCATAAGTAATGCGAGGCCCAGTCAGGTGAGCTTGTACTACCCAAAATGAGGGCGTCACAGTTTGTTCAGAGCTTCAGCGCAGGAGGCCTAGTAGAAGTCTGCTAAAGCAGATCAGCTAATGCTCTGAACCTATGCAATTTTGTATGCTATTTGAGGGCTCTGTCCAAATCCTTTACAACACAATCAACCAGAAAGTGGCAAAACGCACCAGTGGCAAGGGATACAGAAATGTTCAAAGTAACATTAACGCCGCTCGAGCCGCCAGGAATAGAAAGTTCGGATAGACCCCACTTTATTTCATCAGGCAGATGTCGTATTCAGGATAAAATAGCGGTGAGAGAAAGATCTACATTGCCCTAACTCCATAAATACAGAACCAGTGTCTCTGTGGGTCCCTGTACTCAATCAAATAACAGCACCTTTAAGCACTTCAGTGTATACTTACAATAAATCTCTAAATTATGCATACCTCATTCGCAGTAGTTTTCTAATGCAGAGGCTGGTCCATGTAAGGCGATGCTTTGCCCAAGGAATCTGTGGGGTCAAGGCACCACTTTTACAACCCGATGAAGTGGTTCCTTGAGCCCTTTCCTAGAAAGGCCCAGTCGAATGCTGCTTGTGCCAGTGCCCACCCTGTTGCCAGAACTTGTGGGCACACTCCTCGTAACGTTTTTGTGGACACTTGCTGCAGGGAGCGTCGCGGAGTGACGCCTGCCCTCCGTCGCAGCAATCGTGGCCAGTGTTGGCTTGCAAGCGGCTGGTGTTGGCTGCGGCTTGCAAGCAGCTGGTGTTGAAAGTGGCTTGTTAGTGGCAGGTGTTGGCTGCAGGTTGCAAGCGGCTGGTGTTGGAAGCGGCTTGCAAGCTGCTGGCGTTGGAAGTGGCTTGAAAGGGGCTGGTGCTGAAGGCGGGTTGACAGCGGCTTCTGCTGGATTGGGCTTGATGGTGGCTCGTGTGGAATGCTGCTTCGAAGCCGCTGGGCTTGTGGCGGTTTTGACGTCTGGCGCCGAGCGGGCAGATCGGCCCGGCGTATTTCTCCCTGCTGTGGTGGCACCTGCATTTCAGACATCAACAGAACTCGACTGCTGACGGCTGTTATGTGGGGAAGAACAAAGATGCACGGAAACCATAGTAAAAGAGACCATCATTAGGAGAAAATTTGGCAATATTGAAAGCTGCTAGCAGTCAAACAGCCATGACTGGGGAGTTCGGTATAACTGGCGAATCATGTGGCATTTAACCGCGTAGTAGTCTCTCAACAAGGTAATTCAACAAGGCATTTTAAGGTTTACTGAAGGTTGCAATTCCAGATGTGGCATGAGCCCTGCTAACTGACCCAACTTTACTACTGTTTTATACTTTAGAATTCTACAGCATAAATCAGTAACAAATGTCACTGAATTGCTGCCACTAAGCTGCCTCTCTCTCAAAGAAGTTAACCCCTCAACCGTTTTGGATGAGCCTAGCTCGTCAATGAGGAGACGTCCCCAAATCATTCAGGATGGGTATAGCTAGTCTGCTTTCCTCGGTTCATGCACTCAACCATTTTGGACGAAACAGGCTCGCTCATGTCTTAGTTTGTAACTGTGCCAACAAATGGCAGCACTGATTTTGTCTTAATTTGGCTCCCGTTTCATTTGTGGCTATAAATCTGATTTTGAAGGCAACAAAGGTAATTTTGAAAACAATTAAGCAGTCAAGTGTCGGAAACTTCCCAAAACCAAAAACGGTTACGGGGTGACACCATTGGATTGCCCATTTTGAGTAGATAAAGATTAGCTGCATTTGATTTACCTACATCTCCTGCACCGGTGCAGAAAAGTGTAGGACAATGTACTTTTGGTATGTGTATTCAGGTATGACCGGAAATACACCACCCTACACTTTTCTGCACTGGTGCAGAGGTGTATGTTAATCAAATGTAGCTACTATCTAAATTCTTGAAAGTGCTTTCACACAACACGCCTAGACTTGTGGATGTTATTATACACATCTTTGCCGTCCCTGCACCATCTGTTCGAAATCGGTGCAAGCTTGAGGCCATAACACTTATCCAGAGTGCCGGATTTCGCGCTTCCTCTTAATTTCAGAGATCTATTACTACAAACGCTTTTCAAAGTTCCGCACGCTGATCTCTATGACGATTTGCAGGATCGCGCATCCCTGCTTCGAGCCCATTGCGCGATTGCGGCCACCGGTCAGCCATCTTACGTCACCCGCTGAAGTGTTGTCCAGGCTGTCGTCACGTGACCTTTTGCTGTTGTCAGGTGACCTACAGATGGCAACCATGGTAAGTGGCATAGCCAGGGGGGAGGGGGTGATCACTAGTCGAAACACTCCCCAAAATTTCATGGTTTTCCTCTTTCTCCCTTTCCAAAGCCAGTTGTTGTAGTTTCATTGTTTTTTTGTTTTTTTTTTGTGCTTTGCAGTTTTGTCAAGGCATTAAAAATCCTACATGTTTCTCTTTCTGTTTGACAAACCACTACGGCGAGGGGCCGGGTCCACAGCCTTCCAAAGCAAAACGAAGATGATGACATTGTTCATGGACTGCGTGGGAAACACAAGTCCGGCTCCGGCTCTCCAAAGAGCTCTCGCCAAGCTCGGCCAGAATTGCAGCCTTTCTGCAGGCTCGCAGGTGCGAATGGTTCAGCTCCCGACGTTAGAAAAGCCACGAAATCCTGACCTTGATGGATGCTGGCCTCGCCTAGGAGAATGCGGGCAATCTGACTGAAGTCCCCCTACTCTTTGAGGCTCAAGGACTCGAAACAGTGAGGGGAAAACGGGAAGATGAAAGGAGAAACAGCTTAATGTTTTTCTTCTTTTCGTCCCGTCTTCCCGTCTCTACAGGGTTTACTCGCCTGCACCCCTTTAGTTTCAATAATACGCCAGTCAATATATATAAAAAAATCCTTTAACAAAAGAGAAAAAAAAATTAACGAGAGATTCTAAAAAATTAGCTCTATCAAACGAGCCAAGCTGTTGCTTGACGATTTTTTCAAGAATGATAACAGACCTACGACTTCAAGCGTGCCAATAATGTCTCCAACAGAGTCAGCACCTTCATGTCAGACAGTATCGTCCTCCCTAGGCGAGAGCCGTGTTGTGGCCTAACGACGTCGGTTTCTATGTTGCCAGCCTTGACTTCAAGCAAATCTCCAGCCTGTGCGGGCTGCAGAGCATTTGTTTCGTTAAACAAACTGCCTGGAGAAGTACCGGTTTGAACACAGATGTAGGGGGAGGCACCGCTGAGCGCGTTTCCGCGGCACAGGCAACTTGCCATTGCCCGGAGGCCTCACCCTGCCCTCCCTGAAGGGGTAACAGATTTGGGCAGGACCCTGGGTTTGCTGGCGAAGATGGTGAGGACGGAAGAGAAAAGGATTACAGTAACAGAGGGTGATTAGAAAATTGGTGGAGAGTATCTAGGGAAAACTGAATGATGAACAACTAACTAGCACAGCTGGGGACAGGCGGGACAGAGGAAAATTGGGGCTCCCTCCCGCGTGACTCCGGCCCATGTCTCCAACCCTGCCCTCCAGTTGGTCCGGTGCTGGGGTAACGCCGACAAGGTTTGACCAGAGGAAAATTGGCGACTCCTTGCCGAGGGAAGAGGCGGGGGGGGTGATGTTTTGTTTTTTTTGCCCGATCCCTTAAGGTCATTCTGGTGATATCCCACAGTCAAACCCGTTTATAACGAACAGCAGGAAAAGCTACAATCAGTTCGATATCGCAACTCCAACGCCTATAGGTGGCGGGCGGTAGTTCCAAAGATGGCGGAGGAGACGGGGATAGATTTTCCAGGGTTTCCCCGTGTGCCCGCTCGCTGACGCTGGTCAGCGCACTAAAAATGATTTATTTGTCTGCAAACGCGAAGAGGTTAGGGCGGGATCATATTACAGGTGACGGAGATGTTGATGCGCATTAGCAAAATGAGCATGCTGATATTTAAAAGTTGCAGAAACCTTGACTTAAGAAGCCTTGTGGTGAGGCAAAGCCCGTTTTAGGCACCGGCCACGTCACGGTTTGTGGCAGAATATTTTTGAGGGTGATGAAGGTACACGTGTTTTGCGCTTTTGCCTGGCAATCAGTGCTCTAAAAAGTGAGCCGCGCCTGCGCTGACCCTCAGAGCTTCGGGAAAAGCAGCATTCCAGGTACCGATGTCTTCGGTGTCACGGGCTCAGCTCGCTGCTCACCGTCTTGGTTTTAGTGTATTGCAACACGTGATCAAACTGCTCTATGGTTATTGATAGGAAGTTAGTTACCGCTGGGTACTGTGCGGTGTAGCATCACAATCGCATCGAAGGCTCGCTGCGCTTTTGAAGCACAACCTGCAGCATGCAAGGGAGGCGTTGCTGTGCTCATGGTAGCCAGCGGTAGCCTGCGTGCTAACGCTATGCTAAAACTGCCTATTGCCATAATCGGCCTGTTTAGGGGTTTTTATTTTTTTGCTCTCACCGAAAATGCGTTATTTAAATACACCGATACAAACTTTTGCCCCTTCAGCCAAAACTGCCCGTTCGAATGGCGAATTGGGGTGAGAATCCCATCGCCCGGCGGGCCCACGCCGGCAGCACAAGCGCAACAACACCGTGCCAGCGGCGCAACACGCTGACCCTCTCCACCCGAACACCAGCGCCTGCAACTGGCGTTTTCGTTTGCCTGGGTCGCGCGTGAACTTCGTTAACTTCTACCCAGATTATTGTATGATACAATAGGCACGCTTGTAGGCATCAGCAACATATATTCGGACTCTGAGATGTGGGTAAACAAATTTTAATATATTTTGTTCGGATTCTCGGGGAACCCTCTCTTTGCCATCTTACAAGAATCCCAGTAGGCCCTCACCAGCGTCACCCTTTTATATTCCACTTTCTTGTTACTACATTTTTTCTGGAATCCCCCAGCAATTTCTGGTCCAGCCCTTTGAAATAGTAATGCGTCAGTTCAAGTTGTCGAGCTGCAGCACTTATCAACACATTTTTGCGCGGTGTAATAACACGCTGTGTCCCAGAGAAAACTGATCTTGCGCAAGCTTCGCTTTTAAATATATTTATCTTTATCTCCGTTGTTTTTGCTGTCTTTTTTCTCGGACCACAGAGGGGTGTCTGTCTCAATGGCTTTGTTTTCTACTTCCGAACCCGCTCATCGGCGAAAGAACATTGTCTTTGGGTTCCCTTTCCCGATCTGGATATGACGATCACGGACCACAGTCTGGCAGAACAAGCTGCCCGCCCTCTCTTGAAGCTTGGGCAAAAATTGTGCCGACAAGAATTGCCGGCACAGGCCTGAGAAGCGGCCGCCCGAATGGCGGCGCACTACCCAGCCGTTTGACCACGCGAGCGTCCTTGCCGGAGATATGGCAAAATATTTGAATGAGGAAATGAAGCCATCCGAATCGCCATAAGCTCGTCACAAACGCTGCCCAGCTACTGAGCGGCGCTTAAAATGCTTCATGCATTTCTTTATTTACTTTTGTAATTACCTGAAAGCAAGTACACGTATTCTATCTTTCAAAGTGCTTGGAATAAATGATCATGTTCCTACAGCCTTAAAACGCAAACCCATTCAGCGTGTATTGCTTTCGGTATATTGTTCTTGCTGACAGTTTTTCTCCTACTTAGGAGCAAAGAATATACCTTTTAAGTAGACATACGCTAAGAGCTCCAGCAGAGGCGTTTACCCGTCATGTTGAGCAGGTCGAGCTGAGTCTGCCTAGAACCAGAAATCCCACGCGTATGCGATATCTGAAAGATTTAAGCAAATTAGACATCTGGTCCCTCGTTACTGCGCGCTGTTGCGGGCGGAGCACAAATTCTTATTTTAATGCATCACTTCTTCTGTTAAGCGACTGCAGCATCAAGGCCGACGCGCCTACGCTGCCATCCCGTTCCTCTAGTTCTCCGTTCATCAGCGGGAGAGCGTGGCCGGGCTGGAAGTTCGAATAGCAAGTAGTTTCGATATAGCAAAAACCATTTAACGAACTACCTGACGAGTTCGTTGCTTAAGGCAGCGACGACTTCTCTTTCTGTCTCATCTCTTCGCTTCCGCCTTAAAACGCCGCGCTACTTTCTTCTCTTTTTTTGCATGCGTTGCAGGGCTTGTTGCCTTCGGGGGACCGGCGGCTTTAGGAATGAAAAAGTCTTTGTGTCGCGTGCGTGCGCGCGTTGCAGGCGTATTATTTTTGGCTTTCTTCCCTTCTCGAATCGACTTCTCGGTAGCTCAACTTTGTTCGCAGCTTCAGGCTTTTTGAATTTTTCTTTCTTTCCTACTTCTTTTTGGGGGCGAGGGACAGGCTGGAAGACGATTCCATGCGCGTTTTTGGAAGCCTTCCTCCAGAGGAGAAAAGTTCGATATAGCCAATGTGTTGTTCGTTATAAAAACATACTGCATTACGCGCATTTTTATTTGAATTTTCCGTGAGTTCGTTATCTACGGAAATCATTCGCTGTACATGGGACCATTCTAAATGGGTTTAGCCTGTACCTGGTGATAGTTAGGGAGAAAATTGGCTTAGGAAGGCGGGAGGAATCATATCTGTCTTTTTAAGACGTTCCTCTTGTGACCTATAAAAATCGGGTGCCTTAAAACCTCTCAACCAGCGCTCACAACCAGAGGACACACTGGCGCCACCTATTGGGTAGCAGTGTAAACTTGGCAGTCCGGCATGTTTTCTACTTCTCTCGCGCATTATCCCTTTCTTTCTTGGCTCCGAAAAACTTTTGTGTCAACGTTATAAACGAGCCTTTCTCATAGGTATTACGCACATTTGACCTCGGAAATCCCGCAGAGCATTAACCCGGCTCTTGTGAACGCAGTTCCAAGGTCACCGCATAGATGGCGCCAAGAATGCCAGTGTGTTCCCTTGTCCTCAGAGACACAGAAGTTTTAACAGATCTCGTCTTCTCGGCCGTACTCGAGTTTGCAGAGTGGACAGACTTCCAGACTTAGGCTAGGCGGCACAAGCTGCCCGTTACAAAGGGTATAGCCAGTAACATCCATCCATCCTTGTATCCCAATGTAAACCACCTGCTGCAATTCTGGCTATGAGTACAAATCAGCATCGCTGAAGTGGAACGTTCGTTCTTGAGACTCTCTGAACACTCAAGTCACACCCGAGCTGCTGGAGGTCGGGCTCTGAACATTAACCAGAACATCCAAGTCAGCCCCGAAGGTCCTCTCACTCCTTTCTGTCGAACGGCGGTGGCTTTGACTAAAATGTTTAGAACCCACAGAATGATAGGAACTAGTACTTTTCTCAGCCACTTTCCCCGTAAAATGACAAGAAGAACGGAAAGAATCCAGAAAATCACCATAACGCGATCATTTCTGAAAAATGTGATCCATGCAGGAACAATGAGCAAGCGGTTCACTTGCTTATTGCCCCAGTGCACATTGCAGTTTATGCTCAGTGGCATTCTAAACTTCGCTATTCTCTGACTCTTCCAAAGCTTTCAGTTATTGGAGACCTGAGTGATCCGCAGAGAAGTATACACCGCAATATTTTGTGAGCCGTCTGAATTTTTTTGTTCAAAGCACATTATCCTATACTATGATGATTGTGTGTTTTGTTGTTCAGCATTAAAGTATTTCTTCTTAAGGTCTGGACGAACGAGTCTCATGCGTGTGTTTCTATAAACATATGTGAATAAAAAAGGTGATATTTTTGTTTTCTAGAAAGACGAAAATAGTAACTAAATTCATTAATGCTAATTCTTTTCCTCGTCTTTTTTTTGTCTTTTGAACGGTTTTGAGTAAAGAAAAACATTTCCTGAAAAAATTGCCTGGCTAAACCTCACCATGGTAACTTTCTAGGCTTAACAGCGCTAAAGCAGGTGACATAAGATGGCTCACCAGTGGCCGCATTGCGGAGGGGCTAATAAGCGTCCAGCCAATCGTCATAGAGATCATGATTTCACACATGTTTCAGACTGTCATAAACCGTGCAGCTGAGAGATAAAGCAGATTGACGAAATTATGAAAGATGTAAACACACGTCTACAACACTTTTAGCCACCCAAATGAAAGGGGGTATTCAAAGTAAAAAGAAAGAGACAAAGTGTGTGCTGAGGCCAAGGCATCCAGAGTACAAGAATTTTTACCTTGTTTGGTAGAGCACTTTCTGCGCTTGGGCGAGGGCTGCAGAACTCTTCCTCCGAGCTATCCGGCCTTCCCGTGCTCTCAAGGTCTCCAGCTGTGTCTGGGCGGCGTCGATTGCTTTCTTGCCCTGTTTCAAGAGCCCAAACAATACCGCCTCGCAGAGCTGTGACCAGCTCGGCTTCCCGTCACAACATACTCGACTGTTCAACGAGCAGGTCATTCTGAAACCAAATCCTGAGAGATCTCCTGATATGTAAATCTATTAACATTCCGGCATTGCACAAGAATGCAAGAAATGGTAAGCACAAGGTGTCGGAGCTGATGCCGTATGTGGAAAAAAAATGTGATAGCACGGCACTGCGTTGGTCTGGCAATGCCCGTACTATCTTAGCAGCACAGTGCTGAAGAAAGCACAGATCTCATTCATTCCTGGAAGTAGGTACTGCCTCAGATTGCATTATGTTTTCCCCCATCCCAGCCTCTTCAGCTTGAAAAGGGCATAAATGATGCACAGCCTGTGCAAAACTGCCAGGGTAAACGTCATTAATTCAGAATTGGGGCATACTGCTGAAGCAAACAGACTTTCCTAAGCCCAGAAAGCTGATCCTTCCACATGCAAGTGAACCAAAGGTCTCACAAAACCGACGAACACTTCACGCCTCAGATTTTACTTCCTTCCTCCTCACCCACATTTTGTACACCATTCACCGCCCAGGTGGCGTCGGTTCATCGTACAGCATAGGATGGGGAGGATGCTAAAGGATAATCTTACACTGCAAAAAAATGATATGCATGTCGGTCTTTAGAAACAGCGATGAAAGAAATTAATGGCAAGCTACGATTGAATATTGTATAAAAATACTGTCGAGCCCGCTTACCATGAACACTTCTACGACAGCACGTTCGCTAAAGAGGATTCTATAAATGGACCCACCCTAAAATTCAAGATAAATAAGTAAACACAGCACGATTGAAGCGGCACTAAGCACGATGCGCATGGCGTTCATTCAAGGAAGTCCGTAACGCGGGTTGCTTCGGAAAGTGGTACCCAACGAGGTAGCGCTCTCCAGGTTGCTCAGCCGGGGATCGATGTGAACATCACTCAGTCCCCGTGCGTAGACCAGCCGCTTCAACGAAGCTATACAGTCCCAAAGCTGTCAGCGTTGTCGAAACCGGAGGTGAGAAAGCAACCCCATCACCGACGCGTCGCTTCGTCGTCATTCGGACGCCGTGACGTCAGCGACGCTTCGGAAGGTCACGCACCTCCCGCGACGAGAAGCACGTCAAGGGAGCCTCCAGACGATGACATCTTCGTCAAGGCCAACGAAGTCGCCCCACGTCTGCCCTTCCTCTGTCAGACTAGCAGCAACGTTTGGGTCCACAAGGTCGAAGCCGATGCACAGCGATCGCCTTTGGCTTGCTCTCACCAGAGAAAACAAAATCCCAGCTATTTGAAAACAAGTTCCGATGCTGCCAGACCTGACCTCCAATCCAGGAGGCCTTCAGCATTTCCACCGCGGCCATGGAGAGAAATTGTCAACTGAGACGGCGCACTTGGTCGGGTCGACACGACGAGCAGCCTTTCACGACACCAGGCGAAGTGTAGCAATACTGAAACTTTGATGATCCCCATGTCGAGGGGTTGGAGCTTGGCAGTGATGCTGCAGAGGAGGAACATCAGCATGATCAGCCGCAGGTTCACGTGATGAGCTGAGCAATTATCCAGGATCAACAGGATCCTCCGCTTTGGCTTGGACCACGGCATTGTCAAGCTCCTGGGAGCCATTCGCAAAGAGGGCCCCGAAGTCATCCAAGCCAGAATGTCTCGGTACCGCAGGCAGGGGGCAGAAACAGTGCGTGTTTCATCGCCCAATCACAAACGCGCCTGCCGCTGCCGCCTACATGCACAGGAGCACAGTTATCCGCACCTTTAACATGCTTCCACTGACGATTTGTCGCTTGGCACCCAACGCGGCGTACGCACAGGCCTCATCTGATAAAACAAGGCGGTTTCGTCTTGTGTTGTAGACATCTTGCTCGGCATAGCTGTAAATTTCGTCCGGGTTGTCCGCAAGCCACTGCTCTGCTTTCTCGACGTCCACGGATGCAGCTTCCCCAACGGTAAACTTATAAACAATCCCATAATGCTCCTTTAAACTATACAGCCACCCGTTGCCAGGACTGAACTCTGAGGAAGTTCAACAGAAACGCAAAGCCTCTGGCTTTCCCAAGTAGCAGGGCTCCACTGATGGGACGGTCGTCATTCTTGCGTCGAACCACTCAACGAGAGTGTCCTCAACGATCTTTGTATGTGGCGTGCCTCAGTTGCTTCCAAGCTCTGCAGTCACCATTCATGCTCATTGCTGCCATGATCTTTTCCTTATCCTTAGTGATAATTGAAATAATGGACTTTGATAAGCCATATTTCTTGCACGATGCCGTTTTTAGCCCGGCGCTCAACCGTGAAGGATTGCAGATTTAGGTGCCCATGTCGATGCAGCCTTGTGTTTCTGCTTAGTTGAAGGAGATGTCGACATAACGATCTATGACTCGGCAGTGGCCGAAGACTGAGCGATTGCGGAGTGAGCCGAAACTAAACGACAGAGGCAACGCTTCAGGCGGGCAACACAAAAGACCCTTGAGAAACCAGCACCAGAGAATAAGGAAAGCGCAAAAGATACACACGGCCCCAACTCTTGAGCAGAGCGGCGGTACCAAAACTTTGGGCTGCAGGAGAGCCTGATTGTCTTGCTCTCCCCTTCGTTCCTGCTTCAATCCCATCCCCTCCCCCAAGAACCGGCGCTGTCGAGGTGCTGCGCTACCCGGTGGTCCTTCCGTGTTTTTAGCACTCCTCTCCCTGCCTTATCTCCGCCGGCCTTAAGGTGTGACGCGCGTTCCCGTTCGTTCTATCCGAGAATCGCGCTCAGGAAGGGCGTTAAAGTGGGCCGTTTTGTGCAGGATTCTTCTGCGAAATATGTTGGGGATGAGAAATTGTTTGTATTAACCAGGCGATTCGTTTAAATTGGGGCGTTATAAGTGGGCTCAACTCTATATAAGAAGAATACCGATAGACCAACCAATAGTTGTTCATATAATAGAGTCACTTTAGCAATTGCCATTTAAGAGACTGCAACTCGATTAACCGCTATGTCTAGGAAACTCAGTTAGGAGCACACGACAATGGGCCTTTTGTCAAAACACCGCTTACCCGTGGTAGTGCTTACCTCTAGGAGCAGATTATTTTTAAGCAAAGTGCAAAGTGCACTGATCAACTGACAACAGCAGTAGTACCGGGCGCTTCGGCAAAAAGAGAACAGGCTTTTCTCTCTGCAAAAATAAACTATACATTGCCGAATGCTTAGTCCCTGCCTAAACATAGCACCAGCAGTTAGAACCAGATGCCAAAGTGTAAGAACTTACCATTACTTGATTAAAAAGGTATAAGCAATTTTTTGCAAGTTTCAAGTCTCCTACATCAATTCCATTGACAGCAAAGAACCCATTGAAAACATTGTACAGCACACTGGCTGAAAGCAAATCTCCCTCAACATGCCTTTTCACAATGCAGCAGCTATTGCTATCAATTGCAGCACACTTTGTGCGATCCTTTGCAATTTTTCAGTAAAATTTTCAGACATCACTTTTCTTTAAATATATAATGGCAAGTCCAGAAGCTTCAGCATCGGGTACCAATTGCTAGCTCTACATTTAAGCAGAGACTGAGTGTTCAGCTATGGGTATGCAGTTTTTGCAGTGAAAAAAGTGCTGTGCCGTGTCTTTCCAAACGCCTCGTACAAAAGACCTCTCCGTTTGTGTCCACAATGTACTATGGTCGAAACCTAAAGGAACTTTTAAAACACAATTCGATCAAACAACAGTTGCACAAAACAACCCTCAATTCCTGAAATGTCCTCTAAGGAGGACATTTCAGGACGTCTATTCATCTATGCAGCAATTTAATCTACAAAGGTCTGGCTTACCATTAGGCAATACGTGGTCCATGCCTGGCATGACGGAGGCCCCTGCATGGCAGCTGCTCTCAACCTCAACCTCTCCGGCCACCTCAAAATTCTCGGTAGCAACAACGCAGTCCGTCTCCAAGTGGAGCACCCCTGAGCAAAGCAGACAGAAACACACGAGGTTCAACGTCAAGTATGGACACTTGTTCTTTATTTTTCTGACCAACACAAAAAAAATGCTCTAAAAAAAAATTTTTTTTTTTCACAGGAACATTTATTTATGCATTGCAAAACACTCAGTCGCTGCTCAAATGTAGCCCTAATGTTCCGGAACAGACACCAAAGTTTCAGAGCTTGCCGTTATCTGATTAAAAACGTGACATTTTTTGAAAATTTTAACGGTAAAATGAAGCTTGTCCTTCGGTACCTGACGCCATTCACCTCTACGAGTTTCATCAACCACCATTCCCCCTTAAAAACATTTCTGAAAATTGCTTATGTCTTTTGAATTGGATAGCGACAAAACCTCAAACTTGGGGATCTGACTTGGACTGCTAGCCCTAAATTTGAGGTAGAAACTGAGCATTTAGAGAAGCATAGTTTATTTTTCAAGTGAAAAAACACTAAATCTTTTTGGGGACACCCTGCATAAGCAGATGTTTGCTTCAATGGCAGAAGTATCATGCGTTGATCAAAATTAACTTGCTGCACAGTGCTGCCAACCCCCCGTCCCGATTGAGCTGCAAGACTAAAACCTAAAACCACCAAAATGGTCACAGTCTCGGTTATCTGTATACATGTTTTATTTTGTCATGATGCAATTATCATAAACAAAAAAGAGGCTGCTAGCAGTTTACACACACCAGAACAAGTCGGCCTTTTATGCTACATGCTATACACACACCAAAGCATGGCAAAACATATGCTTTCAAATGAAATTATTTCGAAAATTTTAAACCCCGCAAATCCCAGAAGCACGTCATTCTGCCCCTTTACCAAAAATGCAGCCGCCTAAAGTTCCCAGAAATCGCAACAGGTTCCAAGAGGTGGCACTGCTGTCACTCTGTGGAGACTCTTGGAATAAGGTTGTATCATACCGGCCAGACACATAGCCAGGATTTTGATTCGGGCGGGCAGGGGGGGGGGCGACTTACCCATGACAAAATGCTGAATGAGGGGAAGGGAGAAGAGGAGGCCCCAGCGAACTAGAAGATTTTGGATGGGGGTACGTGGCCCCCCCCGATACATGCCTTGCCGCCATACGGACATGGGTAAAGTACCCAACTTTCGCAAACAACGCTAAAGCTGATGAGCTTCCACTCCCACAAGACCAAAGTGCAAGAAACAGGTTTAGGCGACACCGTTCCGTCAGACGGAGCAGTCGGGTAATGCTTGGCACAGAGCGAGCCTGCTGGTTTGGACGCCATCTATCCATGTGCACGAGAAGTACAGTGATGTGATTGGCCTGAGCCATTTGGGAGCACCTTTCGGAGCAGTCAAAACAGTGTTTTGGAGCATCATACGTGGCCTTTGGAGCAACCAAAACAGTGTTTTAGAGCAGCAAAAGTGGCTTTTGGAGCAGCCAAAACAGTGTTTCGGAGCAGCAAAAGTGGCTTTTAGAGCAGATATCCTTAGAAAAATTAAAATATTTGTTTCAAGTGCTCTACAAACGAAGGGCACTTTGCGTTGTGTTCTGATGTGACATGTTATGACGGAACTTGCTGCTTGTGTTCTTACTGCTGAGACATCCCACAAGTGTACAAGCAATTCCGAAAAACCGCTTACCACCATTTTACTGGTTCTTGACATGCCAGATTTTCGTCAGAAAGTAAGCAAGCGTAATACAATGGATTGCAAGCGACCCGGCTGGTGCCTCTGTCGTGCAATCATGTTTGCATGCACGTGAGGAGCAACTTCGGCAGGCTTGCAGTTGCGCGTGCTTCGTCGCGCAAGCGGAGACAACAGCTGTTCGATTGAAACCAAAACCATGCCACTCCACTCCGTCGCCAACCGATTCCCAAAATGGTATGCAAAATGTAACTGTCGAACATACAACAAAAAACAGTCCAGCAGCGCGCGTTTGCCAGACCGGCAAACAAGGTACAAGATAAATGCAAAAGAAAAAAGAACCTGAGCACATCAATGCAGGACATCGCAAGCCAGGGTCAAAACGTTCTTGGAGTGCTTTGAGCAACGACTGAACTCGAGACAAACAAGCATGCTCTGAGGGTTCAGCGTGCAGACAATGCCTTCTTTGCTTTAGTTCAGTTCTCTTCATTACCTTTCTTTTGAGGCAAACTTTTCACATACCGGGATCCCTCTCCAAAAGAAAGCCCACTGAAAAACCTAGGTAATCAATACTTCGACACAGCAGTCTGAGTTAAAGAGGGATTTTTGCACTAACACACAATTTAAACAAGAACAGGAAGGTTGAAGAACATTCGGCGGTACTTAGTTTCATTTACAAAGTGCCATACCTGCAACGACATGGGGAATGCAACACCCGACGTCGCTCGACCAGTGACTGGAAGCCAGGGAGCAAATATAGTCTTCCCATGGCCGTTGGTTTCAGGAGCGAGTGCTTCAGCTCACAAAGTAACTCCCGCTTCGCAAAAACGGGGTTTCGTTTCACAGCATGAGGGCATGGCTGGTACCCGGCACGCTAGCGTCGAAGCGTCGGCACACAATCGCGTCTATCGTTGAACATATTTTTAGAAAAGATGCGAGACGAGACCCACGGTCGACGACAGCGCAAAACGCGAGGCAGCGGAAAAACCAGGCAAGACCGGATGGACAATTGATGCAGGGTACTTTGTGTCGGGCGGTTGCTTGCACCAGACAACACATGGATGCTCAATTACAGTATCTCAGTTTAGTTTTGGTTTTGATAGTTGACCGAAATTGGTTTTGGAGCAGGCTTGGTGCAGATTACCAATATTTTGGCAAAATGTAGCAGGATGCAGCAGGGTTAGCCCTTGGCGCAGTTTGGCGCAATTGGCGCAGCAATCACATCACTGGAAGTATGAAGTACGCCCAACTGGTGCCTGCCCTGCCACTGACATTGCACCTGTAGTGTTCCCGGCCCGTTCACTTTTTGCTAGCGGTCTTTCATTTCCCGCATGATCCCCTGGGTCAACGATGACTGCATCGCAACCCACTTCAATTTCACCATCCATTGTTCTCATAATCATGATAGCACGCCGGCAACGCCGTCTCATCTGCATGCCAATGCAGCTACGCACAGCAATGCTACCGAGGCGTGCACCGCACCGAGTCAACACCTCCAGGTACCGTAGGGCCAGAATTCCTATGTCACGAACGATCGGTGTGGGATACAGACTGAATATGAATGCCATGTCAGGGTTGAAGTGGGACTCGAGTTCGGTCGGTGAGAACGTTAATCCCGGCTGAACACCGACACAGGTTGGGCAGCAATCGTGTCCAATCTGCAACCCACGTCGGCCGGCCGTAGGCGACGTAGAAGACGCAGCGCTACAGCCTCATCATCGAGGAGCAGCTGACTGAGTCTTTGTTTTTGGACCTTCGGGCTCGTTCGTCGCTCTCCCGACACAGTCCTGGTTTGAGGCTAGCCCTGAACCTCAATCTTTCCACACTGTTCCCGCAGAAAGTGAAGAGTGGCACTACCCGAATGTGCTTCTCACAGACACCAAGGATACAGCAAATTCATCCAGTCGGCCCGGCATTTTGCTCTGGTAGTCCTGATGTACTCAAACGTTACTGACAACTACGGTGTAACTACACGGCGGCCGGTGCTCTTGCACTTGACGTTTCTCGACAAGTCGAAAACTGCCACACGCCTATATTCCGCTCGGGGAGCGCTTCGCTTTGAAGAATTAAAACTGCATTTTTCTCGGAGATTGGAGGGCAGCTTACCCGCTGATGTCCGAGATGTGGCTTCCAGTTGCGATAGCGTCAGGGCAGCCTTGAGGTCACGGTCAAACAGCTTCTCATCCAGGGAAAGCCTCCTGAGAAAGCACGAAAGCGATTGCAGCAAACAACGAGACGGCCGAAACACATGACGCACTAGTCCAAATAGATGAAAGAGAATGGACCCAATCATGCCTCAAGTCTGGCAACCTTTAAGATCCATGAAATTTCGGCTGCCAGCACTGTCGAACCCAGCACCGTTAGTCTAAAGACATAGTTTCCACCCTTGTCAACATTGCGTTTTTGGGTGCCTATGCACCAACTTGACTCTCCCGTGCCACGCCATGATGGCGGCGCTTCAGGCGCAATTTTAGTCTGAGGTATGGGCAAAAAACACCATGGGGGCCACGCATTGCTATGCTTTTTTGGTAAAACCCGGCCTTCTTGTCCAAACGCCCCGACTGAGGCTGAAATATTTGAGAAAGGTGCCCAGATCAGTTTTAACTACCGTAATATCCCGAGAAATGCCCTACCCCTGAAAGATAGCCCACCCCTATCTTCAAAATGATTTGCTTTTTCCTCTTTTTCTTTTTGGAAACACCTAAAGATAGCTCACTTTTAGTAATTGTAGGGCCCTGGCCAACGGTGACCTCGGCAAAAACTCTGTTACTTAGTCACGGTGGGAGAAAAGCAAACATTGCCGGTTGGGAAGGGCAGTCGTCTTTGGTTCATAGCTCCATCCTGTGATCACAAGTTTCGAGGGTCACAAAGTCTAAACCTAGCATTTTTTCAACTTTTGTTTTTTATGGCACATTGAAAGTTAGTTTACCCATTGTTTTCGTCTGATTTGCTATCGGTCTTAGGTGGGCTACCTCTCTTGATATTACGATAGGGGTGAGGAAATATTCGGAATTTCAAATACCACGTTTTCTTTATTCAATACATTTTGGATTCAAGATTTGCATATTTGGCCATGGCCGAATGCTGTCAACAACTTATTTTTCGTGGACTCAATATTTCGCGATTTAGGTCAAAGCTGAAGTTTTGGAATAATTAGCAGGTTCTAATTTTCGCGACGCGGTGGGATCTCAATATAGATTCCAATGTGTTTACATTTCACCAGTATTGTTCACAGGACCCATTTTTCGAGAAATGTAGGCGATTTGCGAAATTTGCAAAAATTAGGTTTTCGCAAAAACTAAGTCGTTTACAGTATTCTACAAGATTGAATACATTTGGACAGAAATCAGAATATTCGAGTAAATAAGGAGTCATCTATGTGCCGTACATGCCCTAAACATTCTGAAGCACCTCAGAATGTTTATTCACTGAAATCTACATAAGATGCATTCATTATCTGTTCTGTATCGGCTCTGTTGCCGTTTGGCATAAAAATCTGCCACACAAGGCAGCAGTAGTTTTGGTTCCTTATTTTTATAAAGCAGGTTGTGTACTACTTATTTAGCGGTATACATTATGCATTCTTTGCACAATAAAAACAGGCAAAACAATAAGCTTATCTCAAGAATGTTTTCTCAAATTATTTATAAACATTTGGAAATTAAAGGGAAACAGCTATAAGAACACTGAATCGCCATAGACAACTCAACTACCAGACAAGATAAATATACCACTGCATTGAGCACTTTGTTTGGCAATTTGTAAGCCACACTAACTCCTCTTGTCCTTGTTCGAACATGTTCTCGGAGTATGGCCTGAAACCGCAGTTGCTTTGCCACTTGGCAAGCATAGAGCGAAAGCTGGAAAAAGCTTTCTCTGGCAGTACCACACGAAACCCTGGCCGTTGACAGCTCAGCAAGTCGTGCGAAAGTGCTCTTGAAACCCCAACGGGGACAACCGCTACTCTCCAAAACCGCCTGAAACAACACCCTTTGTTGATGGAAGAACACAAAAAGGATGCCGCAAGCAGGCCGTCTGGGAGTCAACCGACACAACAATATGGTTCAACAGAAGAAGCAGCCCTTGCTGCAAAACACAAGGGTTGTCACCATTTCTTATTACTGCACAGATATGCAATATTTGAAGTAGTTCTATCCTGCCCGCTCAACGATCCTCCTAAGACAAATAAAGTTTTTCCTCCTCCTCCCTTCCATGTTCATATTCAACAATTTCAATATTTGCGCACCCCTAGTTTTAACATGTTTCCTACCTCCCTCGATCTGTCCCAGAATGTGGATAGGTGCCGTGAAAAAGAGAAACTAGACACCGTCAGACCACAAACACCTGTGCGGGTGATTGAGGTCTCGACTTCTTGTCGTGACATTTATTTGTATCGTTCAACCATGATCATAGGAGAACCGTCAAGCGGCCTGGGCAACCGGGACTACGTTCAGTGCCTTTTCATGTTAACAGTCCACATACCATGTGAAGCAAATATGCGCTATTGACACAATAGTTGTGATACGAAGTAACTGTAGGCCTCTGAAGACGTGTAAAGTTGTAAGGCGTCTGGGGTAAATCAACTCGGTGCGAACAGTCGATACAAGGTGACGTTGACCATTGTAACAAGAGGTGATCGCCGACTTGTCACACCCGAATCACATGGTCCGATTCTGCTCGCAATTTTCAGTTTTGACGACAAATAGCGCAGGTTCCGCCTACACTACTTTTGCAGAGTGAGCGCATCGCTGATGAAAATATTGAGCAGAATCTTACCATGTGAATCAGGCTTTAGCGTCCATTCTGTGGCGTCCATGCGGGATGAATCACCTTATGTCACGTTATTCACGCAAATTTTTGCAGCATGACGAGCCTGGTCCATTTTGCTCGGGCCACTAAAGTAACCAGACTTTGCTAGGAAGATGTAGAATGAACAATTGCAATGCAAAACAAAAAGAACACGGGGACTCACATCGACGCTGATAACATCGTGTCCTAACGGTTTGCTGACGGGGGATGCCGCGCCTCTTGCCTCCACCCCATTGCGCACACGCAACACCACTGGCACGCCGCTAGGGATGCTCCGGTTTGTTTGTAACCATGAGTTGATGTTTAGACCAACATGCAGCTCTGAGATCGCCCTGTGGCGGTGGTACTGTTTATACGGCATGGTGCAGACACCGACCTTTCACATCTCACAAAGTTGGTGTCTGTGCACATGCAGTATGCACATCAGGTTTGGGCAAACACGCGCTTGCCTGAAAAGAGCGCATCAGTCTATAGGTCAATTTCAAGCTGGGGACTTTTAAGAGAATTTCTAAGACCAGTAAAAGCTGAGAATGTGTGCACGCCTATGTGCTTCCACATACTTGTATAATCTTCAGAGTAGAAATAATCACAGTGTTTAAAACTAATTTAGTCCCAAGATATTAAAAACCAAGCATGTTGTTAAGGTTCAATTTACACAGGAAAGAATAAATGGTATAGAGCACAAAACACGGCATCTTGCAACTACAGGGTGCCTAGCAAATTATTATGTGCAAATTCCCTGACTTTTCCAGGTTTTCCCTGACAATTTCAGGTGAAATTCCCCAACCACTGTAGAGGCGGTTAAATATATAAGACCATTACAACACAAGGCATTGAGCATTGAGCAATGTGAGGATCATTTTGCAAGGGCTTAATCCAACTAGCATATTACGGAATATTCGGGTTCGCCCAGTCCGGATTAAACGAGCGCTTTCTTGCCGCCAACATCGTCAGTGAAGAGGCCACTTACTGGAAACACGCCGCTCAACCACACACGTCAATAACCGAACGGCAGCATGGCCAAGTCATGGCCACCAGATGCATACTTGGCTTAAGGCTTGGATCAGATTGGGGTCTGCGGCTCTCCCATTTGTTACTAAATCTAGTAGCTCGTAACTAGATCTAGCCTAGTGTTGCGCCCTCAATCCAATCCAAGGGTTGGACTGGATTTGTCGGCTGTTCCCTTTGCATCGGTTAGCACACTTACATCGGGTGAGCAGAGCCCGCGCTCCGCTCTAAGCAGAATTTGTTGTCTATTTTTCTGCCGCCAAGTTCTCAAGTCTTTGCCCAGGGCACTCGATGGTGTTTCCGGCTCATTTTCGCTGACTGGGCTCGCCTTTTGGCAATATCCCTGACAATTCCCAGATTTTTCCCGGTACATATAAAATTTCCCTGACAATTCCCGGTTTTCCGGTCGCTAGACACCCTGAACTAGCAACGAACAAGAGTGAAAGCAGAATTCCCCAGAGGTGTCAAGAAATGTTGGAAGGAGAGGGATAAAATGCTGTTGAAGGAAAGGGAAATGTCCAACAGGAAAAGAGATGAAAATAAAAATAAAATAATCAAGTTTTGTGTTCGGAAATTGAGATTAAAGGAGCCATGAAACGATTCTGAAATCGAATTTCATCCACCGATCGTCGTAAAAGGTGTGAAAAGAAACACAAAAACACAAAATAGGGAGCCAAAAAAATTCTTCGCTATAGAACTTTTAAAAGAAAACTGGACTCTTTTGCGCCTTCTTTCCTTCGAAAGCTCTCTGCCTTTTCACTACGATGCATCCGCGGAATCGCAGCGCGTCAGCCGAATCCACGTCGCCTATTGGGTAAGAGCCTACCTCACCAGCACCGCGATCGTAAACAATAAATAGCCGGCGAATGTTTCCTAAAAGTTTTGTTAAATAATATTCAGATCCACATTTTGTAGCATAATTAGAGATGTGACGAAAATTGCCAAATTTGATAATGCTGAGAGCCAAGCGCCATCTATCGTGTGGTAAACGAAGCAAGAAAAAGACCCTACTGCGCCTGCGCAAAAGGGCCGACGCGTCGTTGGTCGCGACCACGGTGTAGTCGCGACGACCAACGAACGTTTATTTTTCTACGTGTTCTTCTCGCGCGTCCCGACTTCAAGCAGCAAGAAAAAAGTACTTGAAACAGACCACGACGAACAAGAACGCTGGATCCACAAACACCCGAGAGAAGCTACAACGGCTACGAATCCACCGAGCTCGGCAGATAGGCCTAGCAGGCACTCCGTCTCAGTGCTGCGTTGCTTCAACGGTCCTTGGCCAAGACCGTCTGCCCACGACCGGTTGGCGTGCTGAATGGAATATGCCCGCGCGGCCCTTGTGGACCCTTCCCGTATTATAGTTTGATCGCTGACCTCAATTTTAGATTAAGAGGTGAGGTCAATCTCTTCCCCTTGTTTTCCGAGGCAGTGTTGACGAACACTGTCGTCGAAAA
Source organism: Ixodes ricinus (assembly GCA_037355805.1). NCBI lineage: Eukaryota > Metazoa > Arthropoda > Arachnida > Ixodida > Ixodidae > Ixodes > Ixodes ricinus. Next base: position 24,898 of record JAZHYW010056341.1, read on the forward strand.
GGGACTCGTCGATTCTATCTTCTTGTTTTGTGTGATATAGAGCTCAAATAAACGCCGTATGGATTACCTTCGTAACACGGTATGTACACTTTGTTATTAGTATGCCATTTTTATTCTGACACGACTGCACGTCACTGTCGAGCTATAACAGTTCGTGGGAGCTACGTGCAATGCCGGTCCAACCTTCCTTTGCCGAGTGTCACGTCAGTATCGAGTTGCAATCGTAAAAGATCGGTCCCGAAGCGCTTACCAACAGCGCGAATACAGCACTTCCATCAAACGCGCGCGTCCGCTCCGAGTGTGAACAGGTATTTACGTGGCTCTTGCTGACACTGTCGTAGTTCAAACGTATCTTTTTTTAACGTCGGCTTGCTCCTGCATCTCCTAGGCCGCGAAAAACGCCGCGGCAATTTGTTTCCATCTACGTCGCTTTGCAAACGACTGACACGGGCCGCCTTTTACCAACAATGACAGTTGGGTTGACTTCTGGAGTCTTCACCGGAAGACTCGCCGCACTTCCCAACAGGCATACCGGCGTATGGGACTAGTCCCATGCTGTCGCTGTAGCGCAACATATCTCATTGAATTTCGCTCAGCTGCGATGTGTCCATGGCTATCGCGGCGATGAGGGGCGCCGATTCAGAAAATACGTCGGTGACATCAGCGCCATCAGCGCAGTAAAACCTACCGGCGCACCCCCAACTCGCCGCCGCTGACGCTCCCATTCTACAGCCGAGAGAACTTCCGGTTCCGGAAACAGGGTACGTCACGACCGTCAAAATTACGCCGCAACTTGTTTTGCGGTCAGTTGGAGAGAAAGAAAAAGTCGATATTTCATTAATTTTTTGTGTAGAAGTTAATAAACTGAGACGAAAACGGATGCCTGTTCGGCATTCAGTGAACGTTGAAGGTTTAATGTAAAAGTTATCTGGCAAAAGTAAAAAGGTCATTTCATGGTCCCTTTAAAAGCTTTAAAACACAGTATCACGTCGGTGTGCAAAGCAGTTTGAAAAGTTCACATTGAAAAGTTCACGAAATATTGATGGTCATTGATTTTTTGTAAAACTTTCACCGCAAACTAAATATCCACCCCCGAGTATGTCTACAAAATATCTAATCAAAATATTATTTTTTATTTCCTTTTTTACGCATACACTTCCGAAAGGACCTTTTTCACCTACCGACGGCACCAGGCGGTGGCTGCACGAACTAAAAGTCGAGGAAGTGACCCACCTGCGCTACCAATCGATAATGGGAGCTACGCTACCAGTTTCTTCGCTCTCTGAGCTGCGGCGCGTGCCCAACGCGTACTTTAAAGAGGGAGCCGACAACCCAAGAGTTACGTCCACTCCGCTACTCCAAAGCAGGGTTAGGATGGTTTTTCTCTCGTCCGGACGTAACGTTAGCACAGCGTTTTTCTTTTTTGTGTAACACAATTATATATATATGCTGAAATTACATGTTCTACTCGCTGATCCACAGCCTTCTTCCGAATTTCCTCGATTTTTCGTGCCGACTTCCGCCGCTTGGCATCGGGCGCTCGCGCGTGCGCAGAACGCTTCTTGGAAAAGGTCCATTGCCGGCTGCCGCTCTAGCGGCAACAACGAGCAGGAACGCTCGTGGCACCCAAACGTTGTATCCGAGAGCAGACAGTGCTTTTCCTCCACATCATTGTGTGGCGAGTGTCCGCGGTGTTGCGGATTGCGTCTGGTTTAGGATATTTGCGGCATGTGATGGAGGGCAAGGGGAACTGGTGATGTCCTGGGGTGCGATGACATTACAAAGAAATGCTGCAAAGTGACACCTTGTTGGTTTCCAACCGACAAGTCTCTGCGATGGAAGTGGTTCGAGCAGTCCAACACGAATGCTGACTCTATAGCGTTTGCCTCGTGCTAGGAAAACAGTTCACATCGTGCTAGTAAACAAAACTTTCCGTGCCATTTTACTCCCAAAGTGGTGTCTGGGTCCACGTGTCGTCAGATTGCAAATGCCGCCGCCACGGATGGTCCCCTCGGAGGTGATGCCAGCGGATCGAAGGCGAACGGCGAATCGCTCTGAAATCTTTTGCTGAAAATCTTAAAGGGAAGATGGGGAGCTTCTTGAAAAAAATGAGTTAGAAGTGAATTCTAGTGTATTTTACCCCGTGAACCCGAATACCCAAACCTTTTGCTGCGCAAGTAGTGTGAAACGCGAGAAAACGCGAAAGAAAGTCGCTGTACGTGACGTCATCGACGGATCTTTTGGCTGCCCAAGGCTAGGGAGGCGGGGCTTCAGTTCTATTTTGAAATTGCTCTTATGGCTCTCCGGCGCGTCGCATTGAAATATAATTGTGATATCTGTTATTCTAAAGGCCAAATGAACGCAATTCAAACGTTTTTTCTCAAATGCAGAAGTGCCCCATCTTCCCTTTAAGACATCTGCTGGCCACTGTTTGACTCGGACAAGCTCGATGAATCGTAGCCCGTTATTTCGCACGGACGATCGCGACGACCTTCCAACTGCTTCTGACGCTGGGTGGAACAGGCTCGAGCTGCCCATGTTTGAGCGACATCTGACGTCGCAACAAGCCAGCGGATAAGTAAAGCTTCAGTTCTGTTTCGGTTATATTTTATTTCTACAATTAAAAATTATTTAAAGAAGTTTTCGGAAAATTTACTTGCTCCTCTGAACTCAACCTGTTGTGCTCTTTGAGAAAATATGTTTAGTTTAAAACATTCAAACTGATGCCAGAGCTCCTCCCCTTTGAGGAATTCAGCTTGTTTTCGTCGGTCAGAGTGATGGAGCAGAAATATTGTTGCAAACCGTACTCGTAACAAGTGACTTTATGATTTCTTTCCCGAATCGGTTCTTGTGAACTCCTGGAATTCTGTATTGCGAAAGCCAGGTGTCCAATCACCACACACGCGGCTATGAACAATGACGGGGTGAAAGGGGGTTGGTCGAAGGCGGCTCCAGGTTATGGTCTCCGAGTCGAGTGGTTGACACATCAGTCTGTTTGACTGATGTACTGGCTCCCACAGCTCAGCAAAATCAAATAAACCTTCTCATCTTCACACTTAACAAACTTGTTGGCGGGTGTGACACTGCACCCTTTGGGACGTCACTTATATTGACCCTTTGGCACATCTGTTTCAGCCGCATGCAGCAGGAAATGAAACATCAATGCTGAACTTAGCAGTAAGAGATCTCAAATGGTGTGCAAAGTTGTGCGCATAGGGGATCACCGCAAAAATGTTGTCTTCTGTGCTCCATACAAATTGTTTATTCTCTTGTGCATGAATTAATTTAATCCCAAAACTTGGGGGGTGGGGAAACAAAATGAGAAAACAAGTTTCCAACCAGTTTCGAGACTCCTTGTGAACTTGCACAAGCTCACCTACTTATCACCAAATGAGACCTCTCTCTTTCAATGCTGACCTCGTAGCATGGCTTTCAAAATGTGACAAAAACCACTAGGCACAAACAATTTGAAAGAAATGTCTCATCACACGACAGTGTCCGGAAGGGTGACGGGCACGTTCAAACTAAATAAGAAACAGTTGTGTGACTATTCGCAACAATGAGGTATCTACAAACTTAGCTGGCAGTTGCTGCAATGTGTTCTCCTGAGTCCCAATCTCGTCACATTACATCATGCTGTTACACCATTGCTTATAACACGATTCCATACCTCCCCGTGTAACTGGTAATTGTGCCGCCCAGAGGTGTTTATCACATAGAACACAAACCAATTTTCTTCATGGTGTCCTCCTACACATACAGTGTGTGCATGAGAGCCACTCATTTACCCCGAATGTCAAGGGACGTTACCTTGGTTTTCGGGTCAATTTCACCTCCAGCCGTAAATACGCTGTCGACATCCTTGACGGAGCAGTTTTTCCGTCTCTTTCTTGCGGCAGTCGCTTCGGGGCATGCCTTCCTTGTCCTTCTGTTTCGTGCGCTTGTTGTTCGCAGCTTCGGCTGATCTGAAGTCGTCATCTGAAGGGAACAGAGCCCGCAAGAACACCTTGCTTAGATTTTTCACGGAGAAACAACAGGCGAAACCCACACACCTTCATCACTGCCAATGTCCAGCTTCGCGTAGTTCACTGGCTTGTGGGACCTGAAAATAATGTTTACAAGGTACTACAAACACCGAGGGATCGATATGAGCTTAGAAGCTGGCATAAATGAGTAAAGCCTCGCACTGCAAAACCCAGGGATCCTGGGTTCAATCCCCATCCCTGCCCCTTTCGATCTGGTTTCGCGTCATACCAACGCGTCAAACTGACATGTGGTCGTGTAGTCACTACCACTGTGGTCACTACTACATGACGCACGTAGTACGTATGTTCAAGACCCCAGGCTAGCGGTTGTACTGCGCCGGAAACATTTCTCATCTACAGCTGGGACATCAGACGCCCGCTGGGGCTGACGATCTTCCCGCTGTCTAAACAAGAACACAATACAATTACTTTACACAGGAAAACAAAGTTTAGAAGGCGCTACAAGCACGAACAGATCGATTTGAGCGTAGGAGCTGGCATGAGGCGCACTACGTCTGAACGGAGGACGGTATCTGCTCTTCCCTTCCCAGGACCGGCACTCGTATACGAACATCAAACAAACCTTGCTGATCGCCGCCCTTCAGCCATGAATCCCACATCAAAGTTGGGCACTTCAATGAAACCAAAGAGAAAACACTATTTGCCACTGCGGGACGCAGCACCGATGTTGGCGGGCTGAGCTCTTCTCAGATTGATTTCGCCACTCTGTGCGCATGCGCAGTACCGTAAATGAGAATAGGAGAGAGAGCAAACGTTCGTTCATTTTGTATCTCCGTTGCTAGATGGCGCAAGTAACCCTATCAATTGCGGACTTTAATCAATTGTAGAGTGCCTCAGCAACGTTGAGACACTTTAATCAATTGAGCAATATTGAGACACTCTAATTAATTGACTGAAAGGATTGCAAGCGTCTGAAGGTCAGCACAAGTGATTGAGTTTACGTGTTTGTGCCGAAACTAATCAAATTAAATTTAAATACGCTCTGAATGAAAATTCGTCCTCCATCTGGTAAATTATCGTCTTTACGGTACTGTAAACGACTTAATTTTATGAAGACCTAAATTTTGCACATTTCGCGACTTAAAGCTACCACAAAAAATGTGTCAGGTCAAAATGGTACCGTCATAACCATCACATGGTTACATAGCATATCACTCAAAATCACAAAATTCTGTGCCCACGAAATATTCCTGAAACGAAACTGAAGACATCCGCTGTAATCAATTTATATTTCCAAAACATAAACAGCGGACATCGTCGAACCCGTCTTTTGTATTGCCTTAGCTACTAGGCGGCCAAGGCTCAGCCTGCATTTGCAATGAAAATTGTTTCGTTATGTTTTTAGAGCGCAGCTCGTTTCCAGGTAGAGCGGCGTCGCGTCAGCGTAACCGCGCGCCTTGCATTATGAGACACCCTGCTAAATGTAGCGAGAAAATTTCCCCGCTACAGTTAGCTAGTGTGCTAGATTATTAAAATGTAAGCTTTCGGATTCGGTTTGTCCTTTTTTTGTGTGCTTGAACATTTTCATGTATAGGGTGGTTCAAGTCACCAGGCTCGATCTAAAATGGACCGTAAAAATCAGCGCCTGCACGTAGCCCTCTAAACTCTTCGTCAAATGTGTATTTCACAGGTCGGTTTTTTCTTGTAAAATTACAAAGCGTAGTTCTCTTTTAGTAAAAAAATAGGGCCAGGAAACTTGCCAGGGTCTACGGCGGGTGGTGACCCAGACGACCAAATCCAGTAACGGGGTGTGTTTGGCGTTCGTATTGATAAATGGCGTCAGGAGCAGTGTCTGAAGGTGCAGGCAGTGCAGCCGACCAGCGAACACGCCAGACGACACGCAGACGAAATCCGTGGCAGCAAAAGCGCCGCCGCTATGCAGACGCGTTTTTTTTACTTTAAGTTTTGCTTTTATCGTTCGCATTTATTTTTTAACCGAAGGTACATTTCAATATGATTATATTCATTTTTATAAACCACGGTGGTCGCGAGCCGTCGCGATCAGAGCCGTTTATACTGAGAGAGTTTGGCCTTTTTAAGGATATTTTGACAGTCTGGCAACCACAGCAGCGTAGTCTGACAACCGGGGGATGACTAATTCCGTCCGCCATTTTGTGGCTCTGACTCATAGGAACTCTATGCGATTTCTCAGGAATAAAGAAGAGAAGAAGTAACGCCATTTTGTGTTATCGCGAAATCCGCTAGTTCTAGCGGGCAACAAGCTCCGCCCATTGGCCAAACTCTCTCAGTATAAACGGCTCTGGTCGCGATAAGGAGAGTAGCGCCATCTATCAATACGAACGCCAAACACACCCCGCTACTGGACCCCTGTCGTCTGTGTTGTGCCCACCGTAGATAAAACAAGGCCAAGTTTCTTGGCCTTATTTTTTACAGAAGAAGGCTACGCTTTGTAATTTTACAAGAAAAACCGACCTGTGAATTACATCTTTGACGAAAAGATTAGATTGCTACGTGCAGGCGTCGATTTTTATGGTCCATTTTAGATCGAGCTTGGTGACTTGGACCACCCTACTTGAACACCTTCCGTGCTCACTGCGTATCATCCATTTCGGCCAACCTTTGTTCAAATTTAACCTACTACTTGCCTCCTGCTCTTAAAAGACGACCAGCCCATGTCCCACTGTACTCCCTCATTTGGTATCTTTCCATGTGCTCCCAGTGCCAATCTGTCTAGGCTTCTTTATCGAATTTCTAATCCTGATTGAATCTCTGATTCCATGCACAATTCCCATTGCCAAAAGACAGTCCTGGTGCCATCACTGCTCTCTATATACCTCTGACCACTTCATAGCTACTGTAGTTCCATAGTGCCTGAGCTTCATCATAGATGCATTTCTTTTCCTTTTCTGTTTATTCTCCTCATGTTCCTCTGGATATTTCCTTCCATCAGGGTTCCCTGGTGGAAAGAGTAAAAAATATGATTTCTTTCAGAAAATTGATTTTAACATTATTCGTACTTTTTGGTTTGTGTCGCAACATTAACGTATCACTTGTACCTGCAAAGGAACTCTATACAAGTTGAGTGATTTTATAATATCTTATACAGAGCGTGTTTTGGGCTCTCCGTGGACGTAAAAGATATCGACGTAACGCAAGTAGATCGCCGGTATTTAATTGTCAAAGTTCATCAACAATTAACCAAGGGGCGTTTTTGACATTTTTACAGGAAAAAAGCAAAGGGCCTGAAATTCTTTCATTGCATTAGAGCCTTTAACCTCTGCTCAGAGAGTGCTTGAAAAAAGTTAATATACTGTGGACTGAAAATCCACGACGAGAGATCGAGCGAAACATCCGACCCACGACGAATGTGAAAAACACTGCTTTCCGCCGCGGCCTCTTTTAAAATTCGTAAGTCGAGAACGAAAATTCCGACGAACTTGCGGTTTGTGGCTACTGCGTTTCTAGAGACGACGCCTATAACATATATTTTTTTCAGCGAAATTAAAAATTTGACCTTTTTTTGCCTGCACGATTTGAGATGAAATTTACCCATATATATATATATATATATATATATATATATATATATATATATATATATATACGGTGAGGAGGTCTCAACGGGCCGGTTGGACGTGAAACGAAAGGTGAGGAGTTCCAGGAAAGGCCTTTTACTTAACCAACGTTTCAAGCGGGGACCGCTTTTCTTCAGGGTAGGATGGTGTATGAAATGTCCTCTTCTTCTTGTTAACGTTCATGTGGAAGAGGAAGAGGGACTATGAAGGGTATTAAAAATATTCGGAACGGGAGCAACAAAAAATCGTAATCTTTGAAATTAGTAATTATAAACAATAGTAATTCAATTCATTAAAACTAAATAAATTGATTTGCAGTATTTGCTACAGTCTTTGTTACAGTTCTTAAGCACAATCACCCCCGAGCAACCGGAGCGCACACAAAAGTAGCAATGAGGATGTGTTCGGGATTAACACCGCTTCGAGAGCGGAGATCTAGACCGCGCAAAAGTGCCGTGGCGGTTTTTTATGAAGTATTTGTGTCGGATTCTAATTATGCTTACGCGCCTAGGAATTAAACACAGGGGAAGGATTACCACGGGACGCACGCTCACGAGGATGTTCACGAGAGGCGTGGAACGAGCTCACGATGGCAAGCGCCTTTGGCGCAACAATGTAATCGACGCGCTCGGCTCGCACAGTCCGTGCAGAACCAAAATAATTGTGTGGCTTCAGCCCTACACAGACCGTGGCAGCCAAGTGAGTATGCCTGGACTCGCATTTATACCACAAGCAACCGAATTGAATTTGTGGATGAAAAAAGCCTCCTTCAACTCTCTGTCGTGATCAGAGCTAAATCCAGATTCAAGAAGGATTATACGTATTTTTTCAATGCTATGCTTCTTAAGATTCATGTGTTTCGAGAACGGGAGCGTGGGTAAGGACTGGACATGAGACTTGTGATTATTGAAGCGCAACCGAAATGAAGTACTGGTTTGTCCTATATAATCCATGTTACATACTGTACAGCGTAGAAGATAAATAACGTTACGCGTACCGCAGTTGAGGTTTCCAGTGATTTTGAACGAGAAGTCAGAGTTCGCGCTAGTGACAAGATTGGTGGTTTCTACATATTCACAAATTTCACACCTGGGCGTTTGGCAAGGTCTACAACCAGAAACGTCAGAAGTCCTATTTTTCGAGTGCACCAATATGTCCTTAAGATTTCTACCTCGTCGATATACCACGCGTGGTGATACCGGAAAAAGGGTGCGTAGCTTATCACTTTGCTGCAAAATACTGTGATGTTTCCTGAGGATATTGTTAAGATTTGGAAGGCGGGCTGAATATGTAACCACCAGGTTTGCGTGCTGGTTTTGTGACATTTTGGGTTGGGGTTGATTGATAATTTGCTCTCGGTCGAGAGCTCGTGCTCTTTCAATGGCTTTATCGACAATGGCTGGTGGATAATTCTGCTTACATAGCACGAGTTTCAGATTGTTGGCGTTGCGTTCGAATTCATCTAAATTAGAGCATATTCTCCGGAATCTGTGAGCTTGAGAAAAGGGAATACTTGTTTTGCAATGTTTAGGGTGGGAGCTCTTGAAGTGCAGGTACTGTTGACGGTCCGTCGGTTTCCTGAAGAGTTTTGTTGAAAGAGAATTCCCACTGATCTCGACTGTCACGTCAAGAAAATCAATGCTCGTTTTCGAATAACTATGCGAAAACATAATACTGGGGTGGAGACCGTTGAAGTCCTGAATAAAGTCTATGAGTGCTGACTCCCCGTGTGTCCATACCATAAAGATATCATCGATGTAGCGCTTATAAAACAGAGGTTGCAGAGAGCGACTAGACAAGAAGCGCGACTCTAAATCGGCCATAAAAAGATTTGCATAGTTAGGGGCCATCTTTGTGCCCATTGCAGTTCCCCGAGTCTGTAAAAAGTGTCTTCCTTCGAATTCAAAGTTGTTATTTTCTAAAACTAACCTGATAAGTGTTGCGAGAACGTCGTTGCTGACACGAATTGTTGGTGGGTCATTGCTATACGCCTTGATTACTGCTTCAATGCCATCCTGGTGAGGGATGTTTGTATAGAGGGACGCAACATCCATGGTGACTAGGATTGCTTCAGTAGGAATTACAAGTTCTGTTATTTCTCGGAGAAAGTGGTTTGTGTCCTTTATGTATGATGGCATCGTAGGAGGAAGGTTCATAATAAGGAAATTTACAAAGCAAGAAATTCTCTCTGTCGCCGTGTCTATTCCGGATACAATTGGTCGTCCTGGATTTCCTTGTTTGTGGATTTTAGGTAATGTATAAAAGCGGCCAGCTTTTGGATAGGCTGGCTTCATTGCTTTATGCATATCCTCCGAAATATCTCCATTATCAAGCATTAAGTTCAAAGTTTCCGTTATTAGTTTAGTGAGTTTCTTTGTCGGATCTTCTTGAAGTTCTTTGTAAAACTGTTGGTTCATTAGCTGTCGAAATCCTTCATCTAGATAGTCTTGCTTATTCATAAAAACTATGGCTCCTCCTTTGTCAGCAGGTTTAATAATGATATCTTCTCGTGAGCTAAGTTCACGCATAGCGATGCGTTCAGCAGGAGTGAGATTGTGACGTAGACATTTTCGTTGTTGATAGCTTCTGATTACATCACGCTGTACCGATTCGATGTACAAATCGAGGTACTTGTCGCGTTGCTCTTTTGGGGTCCATGACTTATCCGAAGTATTAGGAATGCGCTCTCTGGTGTCTTGCGGATGATCGTGGAAATATTCTCTGAGTCTCAGGTTTCTCGCGAAGTTATCGAGGTCCTTGTATATTTGGAATTCATTGCATTCTCCTGACGTGGGGCAGAAGCTGAGGCCTCTGGAACACAAAGAAAGCTCTGTGGCGGATAGAGTAACATTGGATAAGTTTATTATATTCAGCGATTGAATGCTCATTCCTCCGGTAGATGAGCGCTCAGTAGGTGCAACTTGTGTGCATCGTTGTGCTTGGTTCGAGGTAGTGAATTGCGGACGGGGTTGAATGATAGTATGGTCATCTGAGACATGAATCATGCCCTTACTGCGAGTGACAGTGTTAGAGGGAGCAGCCGATGATCCTGCCACATTGTCGCGTGCCAACTTTTTGTTTTTTGTTACGTTAATTTCATTTAGTCTTTTTCGCTCGTATTCTTCAAGCGCGTTTTTTTCGGTGTGAGATAATAATTTGCTGGACTTGTAACTTAACTCTGTGACGGCTAGATCACCGGCGCGTCGTTCACTATGTTTGACAATGACGTTAACTAAATTAAGAGATGCTGTTTTTAAGACGTTATTCCACTCATTCATTTCTCCTTCGTTAAGAGTATTCATAGATGGAGTCAAATGTAAGCTTAGCCCCCTAGGCGCGGTGCCACAATTAAGATAACTACGTAGTGTTTGAGCATGAAGTTGAAATCGTATTCTCTTATCTATAATTTTGCGTGCCTCCATAAAACATTTCGAATGATGTTGCTCGGGGGTGATAGTACCTGTTGTCCCAGCGAGTCAGAACGAACTCCGCAGATTGTAGCGGTGACGGGGCGTCGGGTCAGTTGTCGGATCAGAAGGGACTCCTGACTTTGGCTGGGATGAAGATGGAGGCAGGCTGGGAAATTCTTCCGAAGATAGGGTAATGCTTGGACCCGAGGGAGCCCGCGAACACATCCTCATTGCTACTTTTGTGTGCGCTCCGGTTGCTCGGGGGTGATTGTGCTTAGAACTGTAACAAAGACTGTAGCAAATACTGCAAATCAATTTATTTAGTTTTAATGAATTGAATTACTATTGTTTATAATTACTAATTTCAAAGATTACGATTTTTTGTTGCTCCCGTTCCGAATATTTTTAATACCCTTCATAGTCCCTCTTCCTCTTCCACATGAACGTTAACAAGAAGAAGAGGACATTTCATACACCATCCTACCCTGAAGAAAAGCGGTCCCCGCTTGAAACGTTGGTTAAGTAAAAGGCCTTTCCTGGAACTCCTCACCTTTCGTTATATATATATATATATATATATATATATATATATATCGGCGGAGGGTTATTTTTATTTTATGAACAGTTTCAATTAACAGAAACTAAATCTAATCACTGAAGAAGTTAATAACTTAATTTTTTTGTACTGTATTAACTGAAATAACCAATCAGTGCGGCCCTTAATTCATCCCTCATCATCCAATCCGAAGCCAAATGGCCAGCCTGTCGCGCGTGCGCATAGCTGTCGAACCTGAGTCGAACCTTTGTCGAACTTTTCACATGAAGTTCGAAAAAGTCGAACCTGGTCGACCCGAACCTCGACCGGTTCGCGACATCAAAGGAGATTAGAAGGGTAGGAGGGGCATGACGTCAGCCGTGTAGCCTCCACAAGACAAGCTCCCTTGACGCCTCGCCTCTTTCTCATTTTCCTCCTTACTCTCCTCACTTATCAGCCCAACATGACCACATCATGTGACCGTAGGTGGCCTTCGTCTAGCCTTCGATCTGATAAAACCTACCGGACGGAGCGCGCGCAAGCCTGCAAGGAATGCTATACTACAATCAACCATCCATCTCGCACGTGACATGTCACGCGCACCAATTGCCAGAGAGATCTGGGGTCACGTTGGGCACAACATCGTTTAAATTTATGGGCTCTCTCCTCCCCCATCTTCATTCACAACGCTTAGTAGTAGAAGTCGTTTAAACTTTTTATGACTAGGCTTCACACATACTGCAACGTGCCCCCTCTAGTACTTATAACCTCCTTGGCGACATCCCTAGTTGCCGAGTTTCCCGGTGATAATGATGATGATGATGATTAAAATGATGATGATGGAGCAATCGAAAATGTTCTCGTTGAATTGGGAGGTTCCGAAGCGAGTCTGTACCAGTGGCATCGGACGTGTTCAGGAGATGGAGAAGGTAAATATCTCTCATATTCCCCTAACTGCTTAATATAAAAGATACATTAAACAGGAATTAGTTTTATTCGGGCACAGCGATTTTTTTCTTAATAATTAAATTAATAAATTGAGTGAAATGTAACTTTTCACAAAGTGTTCTTCAGGTAGTTCATTTATCACACTCAAATTTTATGAGTGTAGGAAGGAAACGGCAAAAAAGCATCTGCTACTAACATGTGGCACGACATAAATAAAAAACGTGAAAGATTTTTTCAGATGATTACCCAAAGCATATTTAGCAGATCCGAGCCCATGTGATAACTGTGAGTAGCAATGTCAACCAGATGGGTCTTTTCTGTCCCCCCTCCCCCCTTTTTTTCTCCCTAACGCATAAATACAAAAAAAAAGGTCTAAGCTTATTTATTTATTTGTTTATTCCTGAAACTTACACTTACAAATTTTGAGTATGTATCAATGCACTCCGCTCATTTCTTAATTTATACGAAATTTCTTACGGCTGAATTTCAGCTCAAAAACACCTTGTAGGGCTGTCTGAAATTTTTGGGGGAAGGGAAGTAATCGTCCACACTTCTTTTTACAACCAAGAGATAGAACAGAGTCAAGAGTTAAATGGTGGGGTCTTTGTAACTATCGCGTTTCGTTTCCTCTCTCCATCAACTCCTCATTGGGAGAGGAAGAGCCAAGGTCACGTGGTCAAAAACGCAGCAGGCTCTGCGGGAAAGCGGCCTTGCAGAGCCCCGAGTTTAGGGCGGAACATATTTTTTCGCTTTGCATTCGCGAGAGTACTTACATTGAAGTCTGACGTAGGAAGCATCTTGAACCCTTGAACGTTGCGTGTGCCAGTTAGATAGAGTGTTATTGCGCTTCGTTTATAATGCGAGTGCTGTTTTAATGCGGCCAACAACAGGCAGGCGTCGCAGCACCATTTGGAGGAGACAAGACTGTGTAACAAGTGAATCAAAGCTTTTTTTTTTGTGAAACAACATAAAAAGAGGTCCATTAAACTTGACACCTCGCGGATGTTGAAACCCCGCAACTAATGGCAGAGCGAAACTTTTAATTGGAAATTGCACACGCACGTTTTGCAAGTAATTCGATTATTACGGGCGCGACGACTAAAAGTACGGAGAAAGTTAGAGCCGCCAGGAGTTATCCTCGAGAAGAGCCACGAGCCCTGCGGCGCTCGGTTTTTATGGTGTAAAAACCGCGTTACATTTCGCAACATACTTCCTTTTCAGAAGGAAGGAATGTGGGACGCCGCGCGGACATCATCATCATCATCGTCATTATTCGTTTTCCCGATGTCAATGATGATGCCGATGATGTCAATGCAGCATCGCAGACGCATTTTCGAGAAATCGCTTCGGATGAAGCAGTCTTTGATATTTATCTCTGTTTTCGTTGAAACGCTTTTAATGGTTACATCACAGCTTCGTTCTTTGCTTTGTTTTCTCTTTTTTATTTAAGCTTACACGTGAGATTTAGATCACTGGCGGCGAATGCTGAGTCTAGAGTTACTAAATGAGCTGCGCTTAGGTATCGGCACTCTGTTCCCCGACATTGTTGTGGGCGCCGCCATTATGGTTCGTATGCAGAACAGACGCAACTGCCGATCGTCATGATTCAAAAGAGCGACTTCCTCATTATTAGATTTGGTGCTGGGAAGGTCATGTAATATTGCTTTGGTCTGTCGCGAACTGTTTAAACATTTGTGGAGGAGCAGAAAAGCGTTTCCTGTGATTTCAGATAAAGCTTCAGATAACTGGCAACCATGGTTTTAAGACACAATATGGCCGAGTGTCGTTACTCTAAAGCGTAGCTTATTTCGTGGCACTAAGCTGGGTCCATTGCCACTGAGGCGTGCCTGACCCTACATATCTAACTCACAGCGCAGAGAGCCGGCACAAAGCGCTAATTGACCTCGTTATGCTTATTTTCTTGGAAGAAAAAATCCTTCCAGATAACTAAATTGTAGTGCTAGACTTTACGTGATCCACTGCCGGCCGCCACGGAGCACGATTGAGACGAATGCTGCGTCGTCGCGCGGACGGAACTCGTGTTCTCGTTCACTGCACACCACGAATTCAAGCCTAAAGCCGGCGACACCCGCATCCAATCGGTGCCCCGCTATGGCCTCCGCTACGACGACGTAGAGTTGCGCCGCGGCACTATGACAGCCTTGTTATGTAGAAGGTGTTGGCTGACCTCAAGCTTACAACGCTTCCGCAACGTGCTCTTCACACCGTCGTTTGTGGCACACGTTTAATGACGGCTCGTTCTGAGCATACGCCGTGAACGACGCGGCTTAAATATGGCAAACAGTTATAACAGTTTTTCAGAGACAAGAGAACGGCTCATTAAGTCAGTTTACTGCACGTCATAACTTATCAGAGGGCCTTTTGTTCTCTGTCACATTGTGGGTTCTAAAACGAAATCAGTCAACCCCAAGTAGAAATAAACGCGCATCACGTTTTACTTCTGTTTTCTTTTTCTTTTTTTTTAAGCGGACGAGGGTTGATGACGTTATTCGCAGCAGCTTCTCGTATCGTTCGCGTGCGCGCTTGCCATGCGAGCGTACGGCCT
This sequence comes from Ixodes ricinus, assembly GCA_037355805.1. Classification (NCBI taxonomy): domain Eukaryota; kingdom Metazoa; phylum Arthropoda; class Arachnida; order Ixodida; family Ixodidae; genus Ixodes; species Ixodes ricinus. The sequence continues at coordinate 39,939 of JAZHYW010056341.1, forward strand.
TGATTCTCGCTGCCTTGGCCCGAGCCTTCGCAGCCAAGGTTCGCAGCGGAGACAGCCGCGAGAGGCTCGAAGGTTTGCAGGGGGAGGCACGAACTGAATTGATTACGTAAACAGTGTGCAGCTTACACTTCGTCGATCTGATCGCTTCGTCTCTAGTCGGGGAAATTCACACTTCAACACGCGATCTTTTGCAAGCACAGATGGGAGGAAAAGCCTAAGGGCTCTCACAGCTCAAGATCTCACAGTTTGAAGACAAGGCAAAGTGTCTTCCTTTTTGTTATTATTTTTTTTTAAACTTGGCCCATTCACTTGCACGATGGAATTAATTTTTAACGCAATAAAATTACCCACTGCTGGTTTTGGAACTGTCCTTATAGTTAGTATTTCTTTCCATGGTAATAACTATTTTTTTTAAAATCATTTTCCTCTTATCGTGCAGAAAGAACAAATGGAACGGCCGAAGGTTCAGGAACAGTTCACATAAAACAAAACACCATAAAAAAACAAAAAAACGACGGTTACTTTTGAAGTAAATTAACGCTATTAATTTTGGTGTCAAGCCATCATATAGTCGAGTCGAATATATATATATTTTTTAACACGTGAGTAAAAGTCTTTAAAATATCAAAATACTTTTTTTATAGACGGTTTTATTTTTTACAAGAACTGACAGTCCAGGGTACGAAGGTAACAGTCCAGCGTCGCTCGAATACTCCCTCGTCAAGTGATGGAAGCGCACAAAACCAACGCTGAAGTCATCTAAAGAAGGCCACCGCGGAACACAGATTGGACACGAACGTGTGCTGGGTCGGCGTTCGGGTGAGACTCGTGCTATATCGCCGATTAAACGCTGACGCCGCACTCTAATCCGTACCCCAAGTTGGCCTGCTTTAGGTGACGTTAGAAATTCAGCATTAAAGGGGCCCTGCAAGCACTTTTTTACAGTTTTTTTTTATTTACACCAAACCTGAGCGCAATGATCGTTGTAACTTAAAGAACTTCGTCTTTTCTGGAATTTCGCTTTATTTTAAAAGTTATAGGCAAATCATAATTACAAAAACAAGCAAAAAATACCCTCCTTCATGACGTCCTTGGTTGCTTGAGTGGCCGTGAACTAGATGAGAGGTAGTGAGCTCAGCGAGCGGTCACGGCTGCCGCACTCCGTGTCGACGGCTCGAGAGGGCACCACTAAAGCATGTTCTGGATAGGCTGTATGAAGCGGGCAGCCAGGGCGGCTCGCATTGCATTTGCTGCGCGATTAAACACTAATTGGGTATGACACTTCATTGGCCGCAAACGACAGCAAACACGGGGTAAAGATCAGTTCAGGACAGGAGCCATTTTGCGCTGCCATACCGCCAAAAGGCCAAACCGCAAGCCAAAGCTGCTCGCCGAAGGCCTCGGGAACGCTCGGAACCGGTCGGATCCTCAGTCCATATGACCGCAGCGCCGCCGCGTACATCCGGGACCTTTCTGCGCTCGCCGCTCCTCGGTGTTTGATCCCATTAAACCTTTCTAGTATGTGCCGCCTTTTCCACCGCTTGGTGGCCGGTATGTCGAAGGGTCATTTCTTGTTTCCGTACTTTCTAAACTGCATTTTTTTGGTTTTCTGATCTAAAATGCTGAACAAAAACTGCTTTTATAAATAATTCAAACGGCTCGCGCCACTTATATTTTGTATTTCGACTAAAAAGAAGCTTTTAGCGGCTCTGACCAGTAGTAAGCCCAGGACCAAAGACGTCACATATCACGCGCTTTCGGCCCTGCGGGTCGCTCCCGTAGGTGGAGGCGGTTTCCGCGCCGTCCGGTTAAAATATGACGCACTGATATTTAGTTGCTCTCTCCCTGTCCGTTGGCTTGCCCGAACCCCAAGAGACGTGGAAACCGCAAAAAAAAAAAAAAAAAGGTAGACGCGTTCAAACACTTTCGACTTCTGACTACGACCGAGTACCTTAAAACCTCTTGGGACCCACTACGACGAGCGACAGACTGCAGCGCCACCTATCGGGTAGCCGAGCAACACCTTGCATTTCCGTGTATGCCTGTGAGGTCACGTGACCCCCCTGAAGTCATGTGACCCCCTCCCCCGGAAATCACGTGACCTCCCTGAGGCCACGTGACCCCCGTGACGGGAGAGGGATGACGAGGTGAGGAGGAGGGAAGAAGGGTTTTACCCTCCCTCAGTACCCTTCCATCCTCCTCCTCAAGAGCTGCGCTCTAATTCGGCGTTACAGGGGGTTGTAAACGGCTTTCATTTTTTCTAGCGCATCATTCTTTCTTCCTTGGCTCGATGAACTTTTTACAATGTTATGAACGACCATTTATCGTAGATCGTGCGTACACTTGATCTCTTGCAAAATGCCGTTTTCGTGTGACGGTTGGCTTGGGAGACAAACGATAAATTAAACAGTCTATGCATATCTACAATAAAAAAGTATAGCCAAGGAAAAAGCAGAACTGTTGACACGAACTCCTTGAATTCTAGCGGCTTCCCATCGGCAACTTAAGCTATTTACTACTTTGCCCCAACTCAGCTACACCAAAATTCAGCATGGCGGCCGTCGCGAAAAAATGGTCTAGCGTCAAAATGCTCACCGTCATGGGGTTCGTCATATTTCTGTATACGTGTTCTGACATCACTAAACCAATCATAAACAGAAAAGCCCCAGTGACTTGAGCTCTTGACACTGTCTGATTGGTCGTAATGTCGAGGCAACACTCAAGTATAAGAGCTACCGTGGAGCCAGGCCTGGCCAGGCTGGCGCTCGGCAGTAAACCCGGCGGCCAGGCGACTCTTGAGTCCGCGGTCGTCGGTCGCTGAAGCTTCGCTTTCTCGGTCGGTGGCGCCTTCGAACTTAGCCGCCTGTTGCCGCCATAGAACAACGACACATCGCCGACAACACGTAGATGTTCTTTTGTCTTGTATGTTTAACCCCCTTTTTTTAAACTTTTTTTTTGCAAGTTGTTGGAGGCATTTTTTAGAACGCCTTTGAGCGTTAAAAAAAGGCATTTCGCTGCGGTCACTAGTGCGAATGAGGGGACCACTTTATTTTTGCATCAGTCTTGCTTCTGCATTATTCTTGCTTCCGACACCTCAATTGTAAGGTGCCCGAACTCCTTTTTCGCCTTTCTCTGTGCCTTTCTCTGTTCATCTTGTAGGCAAGAGCGAATTAAGCGCCTTAAAAATTGCCGTCGCAATTGTTACGACCTGCATGGAGTTTTTTAGTATTTATTTTCTGCCGTCTGCAAGCTTGTTTCCTTCATGTGTGTGATCAGACTCCTCTTATAGATAGTGGTCTATTCCGTCACTCTAACATCTAGAATCTTTAAAAAAAATGCAGCCCCACTCATTACAAGTCCAGAGATAGAACTCACGTATCGCCGATTCGTTAAATGTAATGCAACTCGGAAATAGAAGCTTAACTGCGCATTTTTCTTTTTCGTTGCATTTATTGCAGAATTATTTTTTTTCGTCAAGAGTTCAATGTATTAAGGAAACGCTCTCAGGGCGTTTTCGGTCGATGTAAAAGGCCTTATTACTCTCTCCCACATCCTGGCTTGCTGTCGTGTGTAGAGGAGTGCATCGACAAGTTTGGAAATGCGCCTTGTTGTGTCCTGTTCTCCCTTTTTGTCCTTGTCCTTGCTGCACACAAGATTGCATAAGAGTTCATTGTATTTCTCCGTCAATTATTTGCTTGTTATAATTACCTGGACGAGATGGCTCATATTTGTGTCCATCCCTTGCCCGAAGAGCAGTCTCGTTAAAAAATGTTGACTACCATTCCTTTCAGTCACTTCAATAGACTTTTTTTTTTTAATGTGGGCTGCCTATACTTTTTTTACCGTAACTTGGAAAAGGGCAACCGCCGCAGCCCCTCGAGCCAATCCGAGAGACGGAGTGAAGGCGTGTGACAAATCTGCGCAGACGAGTACTCTGATGATATGTTGTCATGCGCCTCTCTCCAACGTGCATATTGGCTTACTGAGACTGTAGCCTTCGCCGTTTGCCAAATTGTGATGAAACGAATTACAGTGGCTAGTACTCCCAACTACTCGAGGCCATCATACTTTGGGCATTTGTTCGACAAGATTGTTATGTCAGCACTCACCGTGAACTCGGCTCAGTGCCTATTAGACTCGAATGCTGCATTAGCGTTGAACTGGCGCCCATTCGTGTGCTTTACGCCGAAAAAAAAAATATTGTGACAGTCAATGTTGTTTTGATGGGGTTTTGCAAGGTCTATTGTCATGCGTATAGGAAATGTCTTGCTATATAACAATGCATCAACACATACTATTAAACTAGATGCTCCGAGTTGTGTTCATCTTTGTAATTGACAAGTTACAGCAATAATTATTTTTTACGAGTGTAATATTTATTTTCAGTAGCTGGGCCCGTTTTGTGCTCATTAATGTAAGTGTGCTCATGATTGTATAATAATGAAAGTGAACATTCGAGATAAGTCTTTCTGGTTGGGGAGCAACAATAATAATAAATAAAATATACACCAACCAAATCCTCGTTTAAAGGCGGAACCCTACGTTTCGAGACCTGCTCGGTCTCTTCTTCAGGGGTTGACTGCGGCTATGGCCGTTAAAGGGGCCCTGCAATCATAATTAAGCGTCTACCTTTTTTGCGGTTTCCACGTCTCTTGGGGTTCGGGCAAGCCAGCGGGCACGGAGAGAGTAACTAAATATCAGTGCGTCATATTTTAACCGGACGACGCGGAAACCTCCTCCACCGACGGGGGCGACCCGCGGTACCGAAAGCGCGCGTAGGTCCTGGGCTTACTACTGGTCAGAGCCGCTAAAAGCTTCTTTTTAGTCGAAATACAAAATATAAGTGGCGCGAACCGTTTCAATTATTTATAAAAGTAGTTTTTGTTCAGTATTTGAGATCAGAAAAGAAACAAATGCAGTTTATAAAGTATGGAAACAAGAAATGATCCGTCGACATACCCGCCACCAAGCGGTGGAAAAGGCGGCGCATACTAGAAAGGAGTAGTGGGATCAGGCGCCGACACGGAAAGGTCCCGGATGTACGCGGCGGCGCTGCGGCCGTAGGGACCGAAGGACCCGACCTGCTCTGGAGCGTTCCCAAGGCCTTCGGTGAGCAGCTTTGTCTGGCGGTTTGGCCGTTTCGCGGTATGGCAGCGCGAAGTGGCTCCCATTCTGAACTGATCTTTACCCCGTGTTTGCTGTCGTTTGTGGCCAATGAAGTGTCATGCCGAATTAGTGTTTAATCGCGCAGCAAATGCAATGAGAGCCGCTCTAGCTGCCGGCTACATACAGCCTCAGCCTATCCAGAACACGCTTTAGTGGCGCCCTCTCGCGCCGTCGACACGGAATACGGCAGCCGTGAGCGCTCGCTCAGCTCACTACCCCTCCTCTAGTTCACGGCCACTCAAGCAACCAAGGACGTCATGACGGAGGTTATTTTTTGCTTGTTTTTGTAATCTTAATTTGCCTATAACTTTTTAAAATAAAGCGAAATTCGAGAAAAGAAAAGTGTCTTTAAGTTACTACGTTCAGTGCGCTCAGGTTTGGTGCAAATTAAAAATTAGTAAAAAAGCCATTGCAGGGCCCCTTTAAAGGGCAACTCCGCTTCATTTTTGATATTTAGAAAACTATGCAGCCCTCTTCAATATCATATAGGAAGACCCCATGTCAAATATTACGATCTAATTCCGTCTATATATTTAATAAACTGGCCAGCAAACTTTCAAATGAGCCAAGTCGCCGAAATCTGCCAACTCTAGCGTGCGACGTGAGGCGCAATCGTCAGCGCAGTCAATGCGACGGAGTTGGAGCGGCCAACGTTGAACCACTATGTCAGAGGCATGACTACGTCATTCTCACGTTTTGTTTGTTTTTACTTCTCAGAGCGAAATTGAACGATGACGTCATGAGTTTCTCTTCCCGGTGTTGGCTCTACGGCGTCCACGTGATCACCGTAACGCGGATGCGCTAGTTTGCGAAGCCCTGCGCGTTTATCGCATGTCCGGTTTCTCCGCTCCCCCTCTCCTCTTTCGTGTTCTCCCCTTCCCCCTCTCCCCCGGGCCATCACCGTCCACGCCATGCGAAGCGACCTGCCCGCGTCGCGTGTCCTGTACCTCGCCCCCACGAACGTCACAAGACCACGTGGCTCGACGTGACGTGGCCATGACTTTGATGCCACGAGATCAATGTTGCCTGACGCAACCGAAGTTTCGGTTTCGGTATCAGCACATGTTTCAATTGAGATTACACAAATAATATTCCACATTTCGCGAATCCGAAGACGTAGAGCTGTTCAGTAGCGCTTTGTGAAATGGAATCACATATAAGCCTAAATTTTTCGGAATTGAGCGGAGTTGCCCTTTAAGGAGCAGTATTCTATTTTCTTCTTCTTCTACGGCAATGTCTATCGTTTTGCATTGGTGAGGTGGCGAAGTCCATTCACGTAGACGGTAGGTCGGCAGAGTGCCGAGGATCTATTTATGTTTTCTGGCGTCGTTTCTATGTGCCAGGTTTCAATAAAAAGTCTATGTCTGGGATTGGTCTGAACGGCCAGGATGCTAGTGTTGGCAAAGTCAATTTTGTGGTCCTTGACGTCGCAGTGCTCAGCTACGGCGCTTCGTTCATGGTCGAACTTTCGAACGTCGTTCCGAGCATACCAAGGAGGTCTCAAAACGTAGGGTTCCGCCTTTAAACGAGGATTTGGTTGGTGTATATTTTATTTATTACGATTGCATAATAATGTGAGTATAGTTTTAAGTATCCTCTCTGCAATGTCTAAGGGTCCCTTAGAGGGAATAAATGAATAAGTAATACTTTCGCATCATTAGAGTTTGTTTTCAGATGCACCACATGCTCAGGAGAGGTGGAAGGAGTGTGAACCCCATGCAACAAGTTTGCCAGTCTGGTTTGTCTTATCTATGTATCTATCTATCTGGCTATCTAACCTCTTACGCCGCGGGTCGATAAATAAATAAAAAAGACCGGCGCCGGCTGGGATTCGAACCGTTGACCCTTTGATCAGCAGGCAGACGCGCTAACCACAGAGCTATGAAGGCAGTCATTCAACGCACTCTAAACGGTTGTTTATATCTTTACCATAGACGCGTTGCAGCGCTGTCACAGCTACCGGTGCGCGCGTTCCACGCACGAGGCTATTCTCCGTGAGGCTGAGCACGGCCGCTAGCTCACCCTCTCCCGCGCTCGGGAGAGGGTGATGTAGCGGCCGTGCTCAGCCCTCACGAGAGCGGAATGAGCCCTCGTGCATGGAACGCGCGCGCACCGGTGGCTGTGACAGCGCTAAAGCGCGTCCTATGGTAAAGATATAAACAACCGTTTAGAGTACCGTTGGTTGAGACTAGCTGAGACGCCAGAAAGTCTGGTCGGTACCATTTTGAGTGTTTGTGCGTATGGCGCGTGCTTTGCTCGCCTTCCTAAGTGACACAAACGCACGTGCTGGGCTGCGGAGATCGTGCGCAGGGCTGTGAAAGTGTCAACAAATTTAGAATCGCCTCAAGAGTGGGCTGGCGTATCTAGAGTGTGCCGGCCACCTGACGAACGCGCATAACTCCGCACCGTTTGATGCTATTCGCATTAACGTAGATAATCATTCCCAAAGGATGGGTTCTGCTGATTTTTTTTATTTTTTCAGCGATAGACGCAGAATGCTGCAGACGGCTCCGACGCTAGCGTGCCGGGTACCAGCCATGCCGCCATGCTGTGAAACGAAACCCACGCTTTTGCGCGGCAGGAGTTGCCCTTGGTGAGCTGAAGCAACGTGCCGTGGGGAAAACTATATTTGGTCACTGCCTTTCAGTCACCGTGGTCGCGCGACGTCGAATGCCAGCCGTCCCCACATCACTGCAGATATGGTACTCCCTAAAATGAAAACTAAGTACCACCGCATGTTCATCAACATTCCTGTTCTTGTTTAAACCATACATTACTACAAAAATCCATCTTTAATTCAAAGACACGCTTCGTACAAAGTATTGACTATCTAGATTCTTCTCAGTGGCCCCTTCTTTTGAGAGGGACCTCGCGGTACGTGGAAAATCTGCCGTGAAAGAAAGTTGGTGAAGAGAAGTGAGCTTAAAGCAAAGAAGGCAATGGCTGCACGCTGAACTCTCGCACAGCGTGCTTGTTTGTCTCGAGTTCAGCTGTTGAACAAAGCGCTCCAAGAACGTTTTGAGGCTGGCTCGCATCGTCTTGCATCGATGCTCTCAGGTTCTTTATTTTTTTGTGTGTTTGGCTTGTACCTGGTTTGCCGGCCTGGCAAACATGCGCTACTAGACTGTTTTTGTCGCATGCTCGAAAGCTACATTTTGTGGCTAAATTTTGGGGATAAGTTAGCGACGGAGCTGAGGGGCATGGCGTTCGGTTTCCGATCGGACAGCCGTTGTCTGCGCTCGCACGATGAGGCATGGCCTAACAGCAAGCCTGCCGTCGGGTTGGCCTCACCTGGCATGCGAACATGATTGCGCGACTGAGGCACCAGCCGGGACGCTTGCAGTTCATTGTTTTATAGTTTGCTTACTTTTGACGGTGATCGCGCGTAACGGGAACCAGTTAGAAACGGTGGCAAGCAGTTTCGAAGTGCTTGGCAATGCCTACACAGCACTGTACACTTAGCCGGGATGTCTGAGCAGTAAAAACAGAAGCAGCGAGTTCCGTCACAACACGTCACATCAAGAACACAACAGAACACAAAGTGCCCTCGCTTGCGCTTTGTGCGAGCACTTCTAAACAAATATTTTATTTTCCCTAAAAAGATCTGCTCCAAAATCCACTCCCTTGCTGCTCAGCTCACTGTCTTTGGCTGCTCCGAAAGCTGCTTTTGCTGCTCCAAAACACTGTTTTGGATTTGCTCCAAAGGCCACATTTCTGCTCCAGAACTGCTGTTTTGGTTGCCCAAAATGTGCGCCAAAATGGCTTAGGCCAATCACATCACTGAAAGGAATCTGAAATGATAGGTTTGGTACTTAATTTCACAGACTAGGTGGGGCTGAGCTACTGACCAATATAAAAGAGTATGGCACAAGTTATCATCCATCCATCCATTCATCCATCCATTCAGAACAGTGGGCTATCACGCCAGGCCAAGATGTCACATGATTTTCTGCGCAACGTCAGCGTGGGATTGCCGCGTAGGCAGTGCTACCAGGCACAAGTGTCGTTTGCACCGCACTCTTAACCCACGCTTTCATGTGCCTATGACATACAACGACGCCTGCACAGCTGGGCGTATGGGTCTGTCACGGTTCGGCCGGAGACGGGTCGCAAGTGGAATGAAGAGAACGTCGAGCGGCAGAGAAGTTGCTACATTCTATTTACAAAATACAAATACAAAAAAGGGCCAAGTCAGGAAAATAATTACAACAAAACAAATACAAAAGAACTAGGTTTAACTATGCGGTTCAATGACGGGCAAAGAGGCGTCCCCAGTCCCTCACATAGAATGCCCCCGGTAGTTCGTTGCGTGGACGAACCGCGAAGAGGTGCAGCTCACCGCAGTCACCTCGAATCCTGCGGATTGGGAAGTGAAGAGTTGCCGTTGCAGCTTGGGCGTAGCAAGAGACGGGCAAGTCCTGGACCATAGCCATAGACCTCCTTGCGGAGCTCCTCCTCCTACCGAACCTCAGGTTTCGCTGGCCATCCTCTCTTCTTTTTCTTCTACCCTCCGGCTGTCTTTTTCGGTCTACTTCTTTCTTCTCGTTATGGCATGGAGCCGCAGAACCATGACATTACCCCCGAACACGAGAATTTAATTGGATTAAATTCTTTCTTGGAGTTTACTTCTACACGAAACCGTTCTGTCGTCGTCGATGACGTAGCAAAAATGCAATCTTCCACAACTACACTGCCACATCACACTTTTCTTAAAGACTTCACTACTACCGTATCACTGAGTCCAAGCATTGGCGTTCTATATAGACAAAAAAAAATCTATCAAGCAAAACAAAAATAGCAAAGCACACGCAATGATAAACATTCTACAAAACTCTGTAAATGTTTCTCAATATTCTGTCCATTCCAGAACTGCCGTATTTGATTCAGTGACATCGACATGTTTCCTTCTTTTCCCAAAATTCAAAGCCAAAAAGTAAAAGAAGAAATCATCCTGCTAGCAGTACGCACGACACTGTACTACACGAATCGAGACTCTTAACTTGCAGCTTTCCCCCGCATATTCTTTCAGGCGTCCTAGCATACACAACTCACAGAACCCAAGCTGTTAGTCACCTCTGAAGGAAAACCTTGGTTCACATAAAAAGAAACAGTTTGAAGTCTGCTAAAGAACTCACTCACTCTATAGGTTTTTCAATACACACTAATTCTAGACCAAACAGAAGACACTTCACATAGGTACACACAGCTTCGAATGTATCAAAAGTCACTTTGTGACCCAGCTATCGAGAAACTTCGATTCGCTTTTCAAATGTCTTCGCGTAACACATTAGCAATCCGAAAGTTCGACAAGCAGGATAACACTCAGTTTTGCAATACCATAACAAAAAATCACAAACATATGAAAGCGAAAACTAAAATATTTTCCGAGTAATCGGCACAACCGGTTACGAGAGAACCCAGTCTTAATCTTTCGATGAGATATGCAATTCACTGATTACTCATCTAACCTCCAAGCCTTGGCCTTTTGGCTTCCCAGCTTACTGTGGCTCTCAACCAGACCTCAGCATAGAAGTCAAACTTTGCATGATCTCTCCCACGCCAGATGATCCAGATTTTTACGTTTGCATAGCGCGTGATCTGTCTTTTGGATGAACTTTCCACAGCATGGCGGTCTCTGACCTGCGAGCGGTCTCGTCGCCTGCTGACTTTTCCTTTGCGCTGCCTGAGCAACATTCTCTGCGCGTTTGACTTACATGTGAAATGAAGCTTGCGCTTCATTTTTTCATCCGTAGATTCATGCTTTCCTCTCTTAGCACTCGTTCTGCTTTTCTTAGCATCTCTACCTACAACCACGGGGTGCACTTCAGTGTCCCCTGGGTTCTTCAGGCCTGAAGCTTCAGCTTCCGTACTCGCTCTAGGATAGAGTTCCGAATCTCCAAGGGACGCATCCGCGCGTCTCATCTGGCCGCCAATCTTTACAAAAGGGTTGAAACCGTTGACACTTGTCGGCTCCAAGGCTTCCCTCTTTTGGGCGCTTTCACTCTGTGCTGAGCAATTCTCAAATGCCCTATCAGCACTTTTTTGTGCATCCTCCTCAGCTTCCAAAAGTACTATCATCTCTTCCAGGCGATTGCACTCCGCCTGAAGACGAGCCGATTCCATCCCACTCTCCTTCCTCCACTGATGTGCCGATGCAGATGCTAGAAATAACTGCTCGTTGTCTTGGCGCTCCCACTGTTGGGTTACCTGCTCCCACTTTCGCTCTTCTTTTAAGTCTGCAGCTGCTGACTCAAGTAGCGTCCTCAACCATTCCTTCAGAGCCACGCCTTCGAGCCCAACCGCATCTCCGATTTCTAACACTCGACGAAGTGTCATTTGGCCACACTAAGATAGTAGTGTAGTTACAATGCCCGTGAAGAATGAGACTGGGTGCTCACATCAAAAACGCCGCCATCCTGAGATTGATGCTCTTCACAACACAACGTTTGTCTGTAGACCATTCTCTTCATTGACACCAGCGCGCCTCAGACTTCATAACATCAGGATGTCAGAAGCATCCTGGCAGGCTCGCCATTGTCACGGTTCGGCCGGAGACGGGTCGCAAGTGGAATGAAGAGAACGTCGAGCGGCAGAGAAGTTGCTACATTCTATTTACAAAATACAAATACAAAAAAGGGCCAAGTCAGGAAAATAATTACAACAAAACAAATACAAAAGAACTAGGTTTAACTATGCGGTTCAATGACGGGCAAAGAGGCGTCCCCAGTCCCTCACATAGAATGCCCCCGGTAGTTCGTTGCGTGGACGAACCGCGAAGAGGTGCAGCTCACCGCAGTCACCTCGAATCCTGCAGGATTGGGAAGTGAAGAGTTGCCGTTGCAGCTTGGGCGTAGCAAGAGACGGGCAAGTCCTGGACCATAGCCATAGACCTCCTTGCGGAGCTCCTCCTCCTACCGAACCTCAGGTTTCGCTGGCCATCCTCTCTTCTTTTTCTTCTACCCTCCGGCTGTCTTTTTCGGTCTACTTCTTTCTTCTCGTTATGGCATGGAGCCGCAGAACCATGACAGGGTCTGTGCACATAGTGCCCCGTAGTGTGAATGAGTCCGAAAAACATTAATCACAAACGGTGAGACGACGACGTCGGTTGTGACACGGGAGACGGCGGTTAGTGTGGGATCATGGTGGGCGGCCGGACAGCTCCCAAGAAGCGCTCTGCACAGGTGCGTTGCGCCAATCGCCCCTGAGCGCCGAGAGAGAACGTTGCTGACGTCACCTGTTACGCTTGCCCGGACAAGTAAAGCAAGCAAAAGGGGGCAATGGTGATGACGTTTAGCTCAACATTGGCTGTTGGTTGCGCCCTCAATTCGCTCGCCGCTCCAGTCAGCCGATTCGGCAACTTGGCGAGTTGCAAAGTTAGCCGGTTCGTTTAAGAAACATTTAGACAGAACTGCGTCGTAATATTTGATGTGTGGTCTTCCAAGGTGATACTTAAGAGAACTGCATTGTTTTTTCAAAAACTAAAAAGTAAGCGGAGTTGCTCTTTAAGTATTTTGTCGTTAGCTCAATGCATTTTGCTGCTTTCCGTCCCAACGTGTGTTACGCATGTGGTTATTTTTCTAAACCACATTTTATTTTCCTCATGGTACTGGTATGGGTTGCCGCGTCTTCGTCCGTCATCTGCATGTGCGCTATCAGTTTCTGTGACGTGCGAGCTGTTCCTACGTCTTTATTGCATCATTAAATGTGAATCTGCTGCATCTGCAATTTGCGGTATCTGTTCCGGTGACTGCCAAATTCATTCCTACGTGCTTTAATGCGAATAGCATTCTTTGGATACTTCACGCACTTTTCGTCTATGTATCTATGTATCTATCTATCTATCTATCTATCTGGCTATCTAACCTCTTACGCCGCGGGTCGATAAATAAATAAAAAAGACCGGCGCCGGCGGGATTCGAACCGTTGACCCTTTGATCAGCAGGCAGACGCGCTAACCACAGAGCTATGAAGGCAGTCATTCAACGCACTCTAAACACTTGTTTATATCTTGCTCATCGCAGCGCGTTCCCTCATGCACGAGGGCTCATTCCGCTCTCGTGAGGCCGAGCACGGCCGCTAGCATCACCCTCTCCCGCGCTCGGGAGAGGGTGAGGTAGCGGCCGTGCTCAGCCTCACGAGAGCGGAATGAGCCCTCGTGCATGGAACGCGCGCGCACCGGTAGCTGTGACAGCGCTGTAAAGCGCGTCCTATGGTAAAGATATAAACAACCGTTTAGAGTACCGTTGGTTGAGACTAGCTGAGACGCCAGAAAGTCTGGTCGGTACCATTTTGAGTGTTTGTGCGTATGGCGCGTGCTTTGCTCGCCTTCCTAAGTGACACAAACGCACGTGCTGGGCTGCGGAGATTGTGCGCAGGGCTGTGAAAGTGTCAACAAATTTAGAATCGCCTCAAGAGTGGGCTGGCGTATCTAGAGTGTGCCGGCTACCTGACGAACGCGCATAACTCCGCACCGTTTGATGCTATTCGCATTAACGTAGATAATCATTCCCAAAGGATGGGTTCTGCTGATTTTTT
>JAZHYW010056343.1:0-12819 GCA_037355805.1 Ixodes ricinus
ATCCAAGGGTGGGACTGGATTTGTCGGCTGTTCCCTTTGCATCGGTTAAGCACACTTACATCGGGTGAACAGAGCCTCGCGCTCCGCTCTAAGCAGAATTTGTTGTCTATTTTTCTGCCACCAAGTTCTCAGAGTCTTTGCCCAGGGCAACCTCGATCAGTGTTTCGGCTCATTTTCGCTGACTGGGCTCGCCTTTTGGCAATATCCCTGACAATTCCCTGATTTTTCCCCGGTAATTAAAATTTCCTGACAATTCCCGGTTGCTAGACACCCTGAACTAGCAACAAACAAGAGTGAGGAGAACTCCCCAGAGGTGTCAAGAAATGTTGGAAGGAGAGGGATGACATGCTGTTGAAGGGAAGGGGAATGTCCAACAGGAAAAGAGATGAAAATAAAAATAAAATAATCAGGATTTTGTGTTCGGAAATTGAGATTAAGGAGCCATGAAACGATTCTGAAATCGAATTTCATCCACCGATCGTCGTAAAAGGTGTGAAAAGAAACACAAAAACACAAAAATAGGGAGCCAAAAAAATTCTTCGCTATAGAACTTTTAAAAGAAAACTGGACTCTTTTGCGCCTTCTTTCCTTCGAAAGCTCTCTGCCTTTTCACTACGATGCATCCGCGGAATCGCAGCGCGTCAGCCGAATCCACGTCGCCTATTGGGTAAGAGCCTACCTCACCAGCACCGCGATCGTAAACAATAAATAGCCGGCGAATGTTTCCTAAAAGTTTTGTTAAATAATATTCAGATCCACATTTTGTAGCATAATTAGAGATGTGACGAAAATTGCCAAATTTGATAATGCTGAGAGCCAAGCGCCATCTATCGTGTGGTAAACGAAGCAAGAAAAAACCCTACTGCGCCTGCGCAAAAGGGCCGACGCGTCGTTGGTCGCGACCACGGTGTAGTCGCGACGACCAACGAACGTTTATTTTTCTACGTGTTCTTCTCGCGCGTCCCGACTTCAAGCAGCAAGAAAAAGTACTTGAAACAGACCACGACGAACAAGAACGCTGGATCCACAAACACCCGAGAGAAGCTACAACGGCTACGAATCCACCGAGCTCGGCAGATAGGCCTAGCAGGCACTCCGACTCAGTGCTGCGTTGCTTCAACGGTCCTTGGCCAAGACCGTCTGCCCACGACCGGTTGGCGTGCTGAATGGAATATGCCCGCGCGGCCCTTGTGGACCCTTCCCGTATTATAGTTTGATCGCTGACCTCAATTTTAGATTAAGAGGTGAGGTCAATCTCTTCCCCTTGTTTTCCGAGGCAGTGTTGACGAACACTGTCGTCGAAAAGGGACTCGTCGATTCTATCTTCTTGTTTTGTGTGATATAGAGCTCAAATAAACGCCGTATGGATTACCTTCGTAACACGGTATGTACACTTTGTTATTAGTATGCCATTTTTATTCTGACACGACTGCACGTCACTGTCGAGCTATAACAGTTCGTGGGAGCTACGTGCAATGCCGGTCCAACCTTCCTTTGCCGAGTGTCACGTCAGTATCGAGTTGCAATCGTAAAAGATCGGTCCCGAAGCGCTTACCAACAGCGCGAATACAGCACTTCCATCAAACGCGCGCGTCCGCTCCGAGTGTGAACAGGTATTTACGTGGCTCTTGCTGACACTGTCGTAGTTCAAACGTATCTTTTTTTAACGTCGGCTTGCTCCTGCATCTCCTAGGCCGCGAAAAACGCCGCGGCAATTTGTTTCCATCTACGTCGCTTTGCAAACGACTGACACGGGCCGCCTTTTACCAACAATGACAGTTGGGTTGACTTCTGGAGTCTTCACCGGAAGACTCGCCGCACTTCCCAACAGGCATACCGGCGTATGGGACTAGTCCCATGCTGTCGCTGTAGCGCAACATATCTCATTGAATTTCGCTCAGCTGCGATGTGTCCATGGCTATCGCGGCGATGAGGGGCGCCGATTCAGAAAATACGTCGGTGACATCAGCGCCATCAGCGCAGTAAAACCTACCGGCGCACCCCCAACTCGCCGCCGCTGACGCTCCCATTCTACAGCCGAGAGAACTTCCGGTTCCGGAAACAGGGTACGTCACGACCGTCAAAATTACGCCGCAACTTGTTTTGCGGTCAGTTGGAGAGAAAGAAAAAGTCGATATTTCATTAATTTTTTGTGTAGAAGTTAATAAACTGAGACGAAAACGGATGCCTGTTCGGCATTCAGTGAACGTTGAAGGTTTAATGTAAAAGTTATCTGGCAAAAGTAAAAAGGTCATTTCATGGTCCCTTTAAAAGCTTTAAAACACAGTATCACGTCGGTGTGCAAAGCAGTTTGAAAAGTTCACATTGAAAAGTTCACGAAATATTGATGGTCATTGATTTTTGTAAAACTTTCACCGCAAACTAAATATCCACCCCCGAGTATGTCTACAAAATATCTAATCAAAATATTATTTTTTATTTCCTTTTTTACGCATACACTTCCGAAAGGACCTTTTCACCTACCGACGGCACCAGGCGGTGGCTGCACGAACTAAAAGTCGAGGAAGTGACCCACCTGCGCTACCAATCGATAATGGGAGCTACGCTACCAGCTCTTCGTCTCTGAGCTGCGGCGCGTGCCCAACGCGACTTTAAAGAGGGAAAAAAAAGCACGACCCAAACGTTGTGTTTTTCTTTCCGCCCCGACTTTTTTTCTTTTTTGTGTAACACAATTATATATATGCTGAAATTACATGTTCTACTCGCTGATCCACAGCCTTCTTCCGAATTCCTCGATTTTTCGTGCCGACTTCCGCCGCTTGGCATCGGGCGCCGCGCGTGCGCAGAACGCTTCTTGGAAAAGGTCCATTGCCGGCTGCCGCTCTAGCGGCAACAACGAGCAGGAGCGCAGGCTGGCACCCAAACGTTGTATCCGGAGCAGACATGCTTTTCCTCCACATCATTGTGTGGCGAGTGTCCGCGGTGTTGCGGATTGCGTCTGGTTTAGGATATTTGCGGCATGTGATGGAGGGCAAGGGGAACTGGTGATGTCCTGGGGGTGCGATGACATTACAAAGAAATGCTGCAAAGTGACACCTTGTTGGTTTCCAACCGACAAGTCTCTGCGATGGAAGTGGTTCGAGCAGTCCAACACGAATGCTGACTCTATAGCGTTTGCCTCGTGCTAGAAAACAGTTCACATCGTGCTAGTAAACAAAACTTTCCGTGCCATTTTACTCCCAAAGTGGTGTCTGGGTCCACGTGTCGTCAGATTGCAAATGCCGCCGCCACGGATGGTCCCCTCGGAGGTGATGCCAGCGGATCGAAGGCGAACGGCGAATCGCCTGAAATCTTTTGCTGAAAATCTTAAAGGGAAGATGGGGAGCTTCTTGAAAAAAATGAGTTAGAAGTGAATTCTAGTGTATTTTTACCCCGTGAACCCGAATACCCAAACCTTTTGCTGCGCAAGTAGTGTGAAACGCGAGAAAACGCGAAAGAAAGTCGCTGTACGTGACGTCATCGACGGATCTTTTGGCTGCCCAAGGCTAGGGAGGCGGGGCTTCAGCCCTATTTTGAAATTGCTCTTATGGCTCTCCGGCGCGTCGCATTGAAATATAATTGTGATATCTGTTATTCTAAAGGCCAAATGAACGCAATTCAAGCGTTTTTTCTCAAATGCAGAAGTGCCCCATCTTCCCTTTAAGACATCTGCTGGCCACTGTTTGACTCGGACAAGCTCGATGAATCGTAGCCCGTTATTTCGCACGGACGATCGCGACGACCTTCCAACTGCTTCTGACGCTGGGTGGAACAGGCTCGAGCTGCCCATGTTTGAGCGACATCTGACGTCGCAACAAGCCGGCGGATAAGTAAAGCTTCAGTTCTGTTTCGGTTATATTTTATTTCTACAATTAAAAATTATTTAAAGAAGTTTTCAGGAAAATTTACTTGCTCCTCTGAACTCAACCTGTTGTGCTCTTTGAGAAAATATGTTTAGTTTAAAACATTCAAACTGATGCCAGAGCTCCTCCCCTTTAAGGAATTCAGCTTGTTTTCGTCGGTCAGAGTGATGGAGCAGAAATATTGTTGCAAACCGTACTCGTAACAAGTGACTTTATGATTTCTTTCCCGAATCGGTTCTTGTGAACTCCTGGAATTCTGTATTGCGAAAGCCAGGTGTCCAATCACCACACACATGGCTATGAACAATGACGGGGTGAAAGGGGGTTGGTCGAAGGCGGCTCCAGGTTATGGTCTCCGAGTCGAGTGGTTGACACATCAGTCTGTTTGACTGATGTACTGGCTCCCACAGCTCAGCAAAATCAAATAAACCTTCTCATCTTCACACTTAACAAACTTGTTGGCGGGTGTGACACTGCACCCTTTGGGACGTCACTTATATTGACCCTTTGGCACATCTGTTTCAGCCGCATGCAGCAGGAAATGAAACATCAATGCTGAACTTAGCAGTAAGAGATCTCAAATGGTGTGCAAAGTTGTGCGCATAGGGGATCACCGCAAAAATGTTGTCTTCTGTGCTCCATACAAATTGTTTATTCTCTTGTGCATGAATTAATTTAATCCCAAAACTTGGGGGGTGGGGAAACAAAATGAGAAAACAAGTTTCCAACCAGTTTCGAGACTCCCTTGTGAACTTGCACAAGCTCACCTACTTATCACCAAATGAACCTCCTCTTTCAATGCTGACCTCGTAGCATGGCTTTCAAAATGTGACAAAAACCACTAGGCACAAACAATTTGAAAGAAATGTCTCATCACACGACAGTGTCCGGAAGGGTGACGGGCACGTTCAAACTAAATAAGAAACAGTTGTGTGACTATTCGCAACAATGAGGTATCTACAAACTTAGCTGGCAGTTGCTGCAATGTGTTCTCCTGAGTCCCAATCTCGTCACATTACATCATGCTGTTACACCATTGCTTATAACACGATTCCATACCTCCCCGTGTAACTGGTAATTGTGCCGCCCAGGGTGTTTATCACATAGAACACAAACCAATTTTCTTCATGGTGTCCTCCTACACATACAGTGTGTGCATGAGAGCCACTCATTTACCCCGAATGTCAAGGGACGTTACCTTGGTTTTCGGGTCAATTTCACCTCCAGCCGCAAATACGCTGTCGACATCCTTGGCGGAGCAGTTTTTCCGTCTCTTTCTTGGGCAGTCGCTTCGGGGCATGCCTTCCTTGTCCTTCTGTTTCGTGCGCTTGTTGTTCGCAGCTTCGGCTGATCTATGAAGTCGTCATCTGAAGGGAACAGAGCCCGCAAGACACCTTGCTTAGATTTTTCCACGAGAAACAACAAGGCGAAACCCACACACCTTCATCACTGCCAATGTCCAGCTTCGCGTAGTTCACTGGCTTGTGGGACCTGAAAATAATGTTTACAAGGTACTACAAACACCGAGGGATCGATATGAGCTTAGAAGCTGGCATAAATGAGTAAAGCCTCGCACTGCAAAACCCAGGGATCCTGGGTTCAATCCCCATCCCTGCCCCTTTCGATCTGGTTTCAGCGTCATACCAACGCGTCAAACTGACATGTGGTCGTGTAGTCACTACCACTGTGGTCACTACTACATGACGCACGTAGTACGTATGTTCAAGACCCCAGGCTAGCGGTTGTACTGCGCCGGAAACATTTCTCATCTACAGCTGGGACATCAGGACGCCCGCTGGGGCTGACGATCTTCCCGCTGTCTAAACAAGAACACAATACAATTACTTTACACAGAAAACAAAGTTTAGAAGGCGCTACAAGCACGAACAGATCGATTTGAGCGTAGGAGCTGGCATGAGGCGCGCTTCGTCTGAACGGAGGACGGTATCTGCTCTTCCCTTCCCAGGACCGGCACTCGTATACGAACATCAAACAAACCTTGCTGATCGCCGCCCTTCAGCCATGAATTCCACATCAAAGTTGGGCACTTCAATGAAACCAAGGAGAAAACACTATTTGCCACTGCGGGACGCAGCACCGATGTTGGCGGGCTGAGCTCTTCTCAGATTGATTTCGCCACTCTGTGCGCATGCGCGGTACCGTAAATGAGAATAGGAGAGAGAGCAAACGTTCGTTCATTTTGTATCTCCGTTGCTAGATGGCGCAAGTAACCTATCAATTGCGCACTTTAATCAATTGTAGAGTGTCTCAGCACCGTTGAGACACTTTAATCATTGAGCAATATTGAGACACTCTAATCAATTGACTGAAAGGATTGCAAGCGTCTGAAGTCAGCACAAGTGATTGAGTTTACGTGTTTGTGCCGAAAGCTAATCAAATTAAATTTAAATACGCTCTGAATGAAAATCTCTCCTCGTTGTCTTTACGGTACTGTAAACGACTTAATTTTATGAAGACCTAAATTTTGCACATTTCGCGACTTAAAAACTATCACAAAAAATGTGTCAGGTCAAAATGGTACCGTCATAACCATCACATGGTTACATAGCATATCACTCAAAATCACAAAATTCTGTGCCCGCGAAATATTCCTGAAACGAAACTGAAGACGTCCGCTGTAATCAATTTATATTTCCAAAACATAAACAGCGGTCATCGTCGAACCCGTCTTTTGTATTGCCTTAGCTACTAGGCGACCAAGGCTCAGCCGGCATTTGCAATGAAAATTGTTTCGTTATGTTTTTAGAGCGCAGCTCGTTTCCGGGTAGAGCGGCGTCGCCGTCAGCGTAACCGCGCGCCTTGCATTATGAGACACCCTGCTAAATGTAGCGAGAAAATTTCCCCGCTACAGTTAGCTAGTGTGCTAGGTATTTAAATGTAAGCTTTCGGGTTCGGTTTGTCCTTTTTTGTGTGTTGAACTTTTCATGTATAGGGTGGTTCAAGTCACCAGGCTCGATCTAAAATGGACCGTAAAAATCAGCGCCTGCACGTAGCCCTCTAAACTTTCGTCAAATGTGTATTTCACAGGTCGGTTTTTTCTTGTAAAATTACAAAGCGTAGTTCTCTTTTAGTAAAAAAATAGGGCCAAGAAACTTGCCAGGGTCTACGGCGGGTGGCGACCCAGACGACCAAGTCCAGTAACGGGGTGTGTTTGGCGTTCGTATTGATAAATGGCGTCGGGAGCAGCGTCTGAAGGTGCAGGCAGTGCAGCCGACCAGCGAAAGATGGCAGACGACACGCAGACGAAATCCGTGGCAGCAAAAGCGCCGCCGTTATGCAGACGCGTTTTTTTTTACTTTAAGTTTTGCTTTTATTGTTCGCATTTATTTTTTAACCGAAGGTACATTTTCAAAATGATTATATTCATTTTAATAAACCACGGTGGTCGCGAGCCGTCGCGATCAGAGCCGTTTATACTGAGAGAGTTTGGCCTTTTTAAGGATATTTTGACAGTCTGGCAACCACAGCAGCGTAGTCTGACAACCGGGGGATGACTAATTCCGTTCGCCATTTTGTGGCTCTGACTCATAGGAACTCTATGCGATTTCTCAGGAATAAGAAGAGAAGAAGCAACGCCATTTTGTGTTATCGCGAAATCCGCTAGTTCTAGCGGGCAACAAGCTCCGCCCATTGGCCATACTCTCTCAGTATAAACGGCTCTGGTCGCGATAAGGAGCGTAGCGCCATCTATCAATACGAACGCCAAACACACCCCGCTACTGGACCCCTGTCGTCTGTGTTGCTGCCCACCGTAGATAAACTAAGGCCAAGTTTCTTGGCCTTATTTTTTACAGAAAGAGAGCTACGCTTTGTAATTTTACAAGAAAAACCGACCTGTGAATTACATCTTTGACGAAAAGATTAGATTGCTACGTGCAGGCGTCGATTTTTATGGTCCATTTTAGATCGAGCTTGGTGACTTGGACCACCCTACTTGAACACCTTCCGTGCTCACTGCGTATCATCCATTTCGGCCAACCTTTGTTCAAATTTAACTTACTAATTGCCTCCCTGCTCTTAAAAGACGACCAGCCCATGTCCCACTGTACTCCCTCATTTGGTATCTTTCCATGTGCTCCCAGTGCCAATCTGTCTAGGCTTCTTTATCGAATTTCTAATCCTGATTGAATCTCTGATTCCATGCACAATATCCCATTGCCAAAAGACAGTCCTGGTGCCATCACTGCTCTCTATATACCTCTGACCACTTCATAGCTACTGTAGTTCCATAGTACTTGAGCTTCATCATAGATTAATTTCTTTTCCCTTTTCTGTTTATTCTCCTCATGTTCCTCTGGATATTTCCTTCCATCAGGGTTCCCTGGTGGAAAGAGTAAAAAAATATGATTTCTTTTTCAGAAAATTGATTTTAACATTAGTACTTTTTGGTTTTAGCATAACATTAACGTAAACGTACCGCAAAGGAAATTTTATACAGTTGAGTGATTTTATAATATCTATACAGAGCGTGTTTTGGGCTCTCCATGGACATAAAAGATATCGACGTAACATAAGTAGATCGCCAGTATTTAATTGTCAAAGTTCATCAACAATTAACCAAGGGGGCGTTTTTGACATTTTTACAGGAAAAAAAGCAAAGGGCCTGAAATTCTTTCATTGCATTAGAGCCTTTAACCTCTGCTCAGAGAGTGCTTGAAAAAAGTTAATATACTGTGGACTGAAAATCCACGGCGAGAGATCGAGCGAAACATCCGACCCACGACGAATGTGAAAAACACTGCTTTCCGCCGCGGCCTCTTTTAGAATTCGTAAGTCGAGAACGAAAATTCCGACGAACTTGCGGTTTGTGGCTACTGCGTTTCTAGAGACGGCGCCATAACATATATTTTTTTCAGCGAAATTAAAAATTTGACCTTTTTTGCCTGCACGATTTGAGATGAAATTACCCATATATATATATATATATATATATATATATATATATATATATATATATATATACGGTGAGGAGGTTCAACGGGCCGGTTGGACGTGAAACGAAAGGTGAGGAGTTCCAGGAAAGGCCTTTTACTTAACCAACGTTTCAAGCGGGGACCGCTTTTCTTCAGGGTAGGATGGTGTATGAAATGTCCTCTTCTTCTTGTTAACGTTCATGTGGAAGAGGAAGAGGGACTATGAAGGGTATTAAAAATATTCGGAACGGGAGCAACAAAAAATCGTAATCTTTGAAATTAGTAATTATAAACAATAGTAATTCAATTCATTAAAACTAAATAAATTGATTTGCAGTATTTGCTACAGTCTTTGTTACAGTTCTTAAGCACAATCACCCCCGAGCAACCGGAGCGCACACAAAAGTAGCAATGAGGATGTGTTCGGGATTAACACCGCTTCGAGAGCGGAGATCTAGACCGCGCAAAAGTGCCGTGGCGGTTTTTTATGAAGTATTTGTGTCGGATTCTAATTATGCTTACGCGCCTAGGAATTAAACACAGGGGAAGGATTACCACGGGACGCACGCTCACGAGGATGTTCACGAGAGGCGTGGAACGAGCTCACGATGGCAAGCGCCTTTGGCGCAACAATGTAATCGACGCGCTCGGCTCGCACAGTCCGTGCAGAACCAAAATAATTGTGTGGCTTCAGCCCTACACAGACCGTGGCAGCCAAGTGAGTATGCCTGGACTCGCATTTATACCACAAGCAACCGAATTGAATTTGTGGATGAAAAAAGCCTCCTTCAACTCTCTGTCGTGATCAGAGCTAAATCCAGATTCAAGAAGGATTATACGTATTTTTTCAATGCTATGCTTCTTAAGATTCATGTGTTTCGAGAACGGGAGCGTGGGTAAGGACTGGACATGAGACTTGTGATTATTGAAGCGCAACCGAAATGAAGTACTGGTTTGTCCTATATAATCCATGTTACATACTGTACAGCGTAGAAGATAAATAACGTTACGCGTACCGCAGTTGAGGTTTCCAGTGATTTTGAACGAGAAGTCAGAGTTCGCGCTAGTGACAAGATTGGTGGTTTCTACATATTCACAAATTTCACACCTGGGCGTTTGGCAAGGTCTACAACCAGAAACGTCAGAAGTCCTATTTTTCGAGTGCACCAATATGTCCTTAAGATTTCTACCTCGTCGATATACCACGCGTGGTGATACCGGAAAAAGGGTGCGTAGCTTATCACTTTGCTGCAAAATACTGTGATGTTTCCTGAGGATATTGTTAAGATTTGGAAGGCGGGCTGAATATGTAACCACCAGGTTTGCGTGCTGGTTTTGTGACATTTTGGGTTGGGGTTGATTGATAATTTGCTCTCGGTCGAGAGCTCGTGCTCTTTCAATGGCTTTATCGACAATGGCTGGTGGATAATTCTGCTTACATAGCACGAGTTTCAGATTGTTGGCGTTGCGTTCGAATTCATCTAAATTAGAGCATATTCTCCGGAATCTGTGAGCTTGAGAAAAGGGAATACTTGTTTTGCAATGTTTAGGGTGGGAGCTCTTGAAGTGCAGGTACTGTTGACGGTCCGTCGGTTTCCTGAAGAGTTTTGTTGAAAGAGAATTCCCACTGATCTCGACTGTCACGTCAAGAAAATCAATGCTCGTTTTCGAATAACTATGCGAAAACATAATACTGGGGTGGAGACCGTTGAAGTCCTGAATAAAGTCTATGAGTGCTGACTCCCCGTGTGTCCATACCATAAAGATATCATCGATGTAGCGCTTATAAAACAGAGGTTGCAGAGAGCGACTAGACAAGAAGCGCGACTCTAAATCGGCCATAAAAAGATTTGCATAGTTAGGGGCCATCTTTGTGCCCATTGCAGTTCCCCGAGTCTGTAAAAAGTGTCTTCCTTCGAATTCAAAGTTGTTATTTTCTAAAACTAACCTGATAAGTGTTGCGAGAACGTCGTTGCTGACACGAATTGTTGGTGGGTCATTGCTATACGCCTTGATTACTGCTTCAATGCCATCCTGGTGAGGGATGTTTGTATAGAGGGACGCAACATCCATGGTGACTAGGATTGCTTCAGTAGGAATTACAAGTTCTGTTATTTCTCGGAGAAAGTGGTTTGTGTCCTTTATGTATGATGGCATCGTAGGAGGAAGGTTCATAATAAGGAAATTTACAAAGCAAGAAATTCTCTCTGTCGCCGTGTCTATTCCGGATACAATTGGTCGTCCTGGATTTCCTTGTTTGTGGATTTTAGGTAATGTATAAAAGCGGCCAGCTTTTGGATAGGCTGGCTTCATTGCTTTATGCATATCCTCCGAAATATCTCCATTATCAAGCATTAAGTTCAAAGTTTCCGTTATTAGTTTAGTGAGTTTCTTTGTCGGATCTTCTTGAAGTTCTTTGTAAAACTGTTGGTTCATTAGCTGTCGAAATCCTTCATCTAGATAGTCTTGCTTATTCATAAAAACTATGGCTCCTCCTTTGTCAGCAGGTTTAATAATGATATCTTCTCGTGAGCTAAGTTCACGCATAGCGATGCGTTCAGCAGGAGTGAGATTGTGACGTAGACATTTTCGTTGTTGATAGCTTCTGATTACATCACGCTGTACCGATTCGATGTACAAATCGAGGTACTTGTCGCGTTGCTCTTTTGGGGTCCATGACTTATCCGAAGTATTAGGAATGCGCTCTCTGGTGTCTTGCGGATGATCGTGGAAATATTCTCTGAGTCTCAGGTTTCTCGCGAAGTTATCGAGGTCCTTGTATATTTGGAATTCATTGCATTCTCCTGACGTGGGGCAGAAGCTGAGGCCTCTGGAACACAAAGAAAGCTCTGTGGCGGATAGAGTAACATTGGATAAGTTTATTATATTCAGCGATTGAATGCTCATTCCTCCGGTAGATGAGCGCTCAGTAGGTGCAACTTGTGTGCATCGTTGTGCTTGGTTCGAGGTAGTGAATTGCGGACGGGGTTGAATGATAGTATGGTCATCTGAGACATGAATCATGCCCTTACTGCGAGTGACAGTGTTAGAGGGAGCAGCCGATGATCCTGCCACATTGTCGCGTGCCAACTTTTTGTTTTTTGTTACGTTAATTTCATTTAGTCTTTTTCGCTCGTATTCTTCAAGCGCGTTTTTTTCGGTGTGAGATAATAATTTGCTGGACTTGTAACTTAACTCTGTGACGGCTAGATCACCGGCGCGTCGTTCACTATGTTTGACAATGACGTTAACTAAATTAAGAGATGCTGTTTTTAAGACGTTATTCCACTCATTCATTTCTCCTTCGTTAAGAGTATTCATAGATGGAGTCAAATGTAAGCTTAGCCCCCTAGGCGCGGTGCCACAATTAAGATAACTACGTAGTGTTTGAGCATGAAGTTGAAATCGTATTCTCTTATCTATAATTTTGCGTGCCTCCATAAAACATTTCGAATGATGTTGCTCGGGGGTGATAGTACCTGTTGTCCCAGCGAGTCAGAACGAACTCCGCAGATTGTAGCGGTGACGGGGCGTCGGGTCAGTTGTCGGATCAGAAGGGACTCCTGACTTTGGCTGGGATGAAGATGGAGGCAGGCTGGGAAATTCTTCCGAAGATAGGGTAATGCTTGGACCCGAGGGACCCGCGAACACATCCTCATTGCTACTTTTGTGTCGCTCCGGTTGCTCGGGGGTGATTGTGCTTAAGAACTATAACAAAGACTGTAGCAAATACTGCAAATCAATTTATTTAGTTTTAATGAATTGAATTACTATTGTTTATAATTACTAATTTCAAAGATTACGATTTTTTGTTGCTCCCGTTCCGAATATTTTTAATACCCTTCATAGTCCCTCTTCCTCTTCCACATGAACGTTAACAAGAAGAAGAGGACATTTCATACACCATCCCTTCCTGAAGAAAAGCGGTCCCCGCTTGAAACGTTGGTTAAGTAAAAGGCCTTTCCTGGAACTCCTCACCTTTCGTTATATATATATATATATATATATATATATATATATAT